>CM059873.1:825983-925639 GCA_030490815.1 Acer saccharum | reverse complement strand
CACGTACGCTTTACAAAATTAGCAGGAACCCACTAGCAAATATCTAATGAAAAAACTGTGAAGAGATGCAAATTGAAAATACTTTTCTCAATTTCATATATCTACCTGTTTTATGTATGATTCATTCATATGGAAGGATGTTAAGTTAGATGAAATAGTAATCTAAATATCTTGCCCTCATACAGACCGAGAGAAAGTCAATAAAAGGACTTACAGAGCTCATTATATGAATCACGGTTATCGACACCAATTCGGCATTTAACACTGACAGGGACATTTGTATTGGCAGCAATTACTGACATAGCCTCACCAACAAACTTTCCTTGTATAAACCAAATAATTATATGTAAGATTAAGTTGGCAAAGAAATAACTACATAGTCTGCTTGAACATGAAAACTTAGTCAGCTATCCAACCTTTGGATCAAGCATAAGACTAACACCAAAGCACCCATGTCCAGCTACTTTTGGACTAGGACATCCACAGCTGGATAGGAAAAAGAAAGAAAAGAATAAGGCCTGAGCTCAGTGACAGGAAGAAAAAAGGAAGACAAAAGAAGATAAGCAGATTTATGCAAACTTGAAATTGATCTCATCATAGCCATATGGGTTAGCAAGTTCAGTCGCTTTTGCTATGTTCTCCAAATTATTCCCTCCAATTTGAAGGACAATAGGATGTTGTTCGGGAGAAAATGCCAAGAATCTGTCCTGTGCAGCATAACGAAATAATATAAAGAATCAACAATAGCTATTACCAACCAATCAAATGTTTCATTATCTCATTACATAAGTAAAAAGACCATTGTTGATAAGGAACAATTAACTCAAAGAAACTCAATTTGTTCTGATTTGGAAAAATAGTCAAATTATGATGAAATGAAATTTCGATAAGTCATGTGATATAAGATGACAGACTTTAAAGTTTAAAAAAGAAAAGTCTCATCCAAAGTTCCCTAATTTCAAACTCAATAGTTACAACAAAGTCCATATGTTCCTAGTACTAATTATTTCCGGTTTACAACATAAATGGGTCCAAAACTCATAAACACTAAACACAAACATCTAACTATTAACAAGACAATAAAAGGAAGATCACAATATTGATGATTATTATTTTTTCTCCTTCAAAAGACAGATTTTTCAAATACTAACCAAATTGTCCTTCTGATAAACAATTGTTTCAGCCGCAAGCATCTCTGTGTAGAGCCACGCATGTTTTGAAATGAGACGGGCAAGAGTCCTATGATGATCCGTCCAGTCCATCATTGGAGCAACACTGGAAATAAAGAAACCAAAGCCAATTCAGATTTATATGATTATACCGGTCACTGCATAGAACAGTTGAAGTAAGGATAAATTGATACCCACCTAAACCAAGGAGGTAGATAGCGCTCGGCAACCATCTCCTCTTTTATATGTAGTGTATCTTTTTGAGTATAAGTGGATATGCTCCTTGAATTATTTTTCTTGAAACATTTATTTAATGACAATCTGCGATGATTTTTCACGATAACAGAATGAAATGGAGTAAATGAAGATATCAAAGAATAACCTGAAAATTTCACCATCCCTCTAATCATACATAGGCTTCTCCTTTAGGTACCTATCCATTAAATGAAACTACGTCACATATAACACAGAAGATGTGATCTGTGAATATTACTGTCCCTATGGAGATATAAACATATATCGCCACACATGGACAGTTGACTACATCTGAATCTATAAGCTTCCAAAAGAGTCCACGATATAAAGGTGATTAACTGGGCAATTAACCACAGGCATCACAGCACACAAAGAATGTACTTGAATTTCCACCACCTAACTAAATCCAGTGCACGCTAGCACACTAAAAAGTATGTATACCTTTCACTAACATCATCAACTGCTGGAATCCTCAAAAAGATAGCTTAATTGGTTTATATCATGCAGTGGAGCAAGAAATCTAGGGATCAAATTCCCCTCACACCAACCTTTCAGTGATCTATGTTTTAAGTCCATCTACTATAAGAAACCAGACACTTAAAATACATTACAAATTATCACATAATTATTTATGCTGAAATACAACATGATCATCAAATAAGTTCATTAATGTATCTTCACATGACTCTTTCACCCCTCATCTTCTACTTATGTACACGACAATGCCCGGTTGATTTTTTTATTTTTTTTTAATTTGTAATCTTCTTTCTTAGTAGTGTCAAGCAAATGCACAGCTGCACTTGTGTAATGCTATATTAACTGTTTTACAACCAAAAAAAAAATCCCAGATACAAAATTCAACATAATAACTCAGCAACAATTTAAGTATCACCCAAAATCGACATGTATGCATGCAAAGTGGTTCCAGAAAAGATTTAATTTTAACACACAACAAAAAGAATAAACAGAAAAATACTATAAATAACACATGAAGCAAACATAAATTACAGAAAAAAGAGGTTTTTGATATATTTTAATAAATCACAGATACCCCATTAAAGAACTGAAATCATACAACGAAAAAAATAAACCAATCAATCAATCTAGAAACAGCTAACCAAGCAAGAAGAACAAAAAAAAGCAATAAACTTGAACATTAAACCCTATAAACATACATAACAAAACGTATAAATTGAATTGAAAAACATTTGTATCAATTTAAACAAACAAGAGAAAGATTAGGGTTTACGTGGAGAAAGGAATTCGCGGCGGGAAACGAAAGCTTTCAGCTACCTCAGTTGAGCTACTCAGACCTGAGAAAAAAGATAAAGGCAGCTCATCTCTGCAACTGGGCCGAACTTGGGCTGGGCTTGGATCTTAGAATTTAAATCATTATTTGGGCCCTTTATTGATTATGCAAATTTTTTCAGTCGCCACTTTTATTGGAGGAGTGCTGGATTCGAATACCCTTATAAGCATATGTTTCCGTATTTATTCCTTGTTTGATTTGAGTGGCCACACATGTTTCTATTTATATTTATTTTTGTATTTATATTTAGATTTGGTCTATCCGAAAAGCTCGTTGGTTTTGCACGTGAGTGTCATAGGGAGTTGTATATCATTATTTGAGTAATTTCCTACTGGTTGATCATTTCTCGGAAGCTTAAAACTTTCGGGTATAACGGCAGACAAACCGTCTCATTATATTATTTAATGGGCCAAGTTATTTTACCCGAATCCGGCCCATCGTCACCAACTGTTGGTATCATTTTTGTGGTTGATAAATAACTAAACAAACGACCATCTTTAAATCTTCCATTATCACTTGCACAGAGCTCATCAATGGCTACTCTAAGCTTGAACAATACTTCAAGAACCAGAAACCCAGCTCTTCATCATCACAAACCCATCTCCAAAACATGTTCCTTCACAAGACCAACAAAAATTTCATTCAATTTCTCAACAAAACCCCACCAAAACGCCACCATTTTCGGCCAATAAAATCAGTGTCAGAGAGCTCAGTCTCGGTGCCAAAAGAAGCAGAAGCTGAAAGAGACGATTTTGAAGACGACCCAACTCAAGAACTGAGCTATCTCGATGAAGAAACCGATCCGGAGAGCATCACAGAGTGGGAGCTGGATTTTTGCTCCAGGCCAATCCTTGATATCAGAGGAAAGAAGTTGTGGGAGCTTGTTGTTTGTGATAATTCGCTTTCGCTTCAATACACAAAGTATTTCCCTAACAATGTCATCAATAGTATCACTTTAAAGGATGCAATTGTGACCATTTGTGATGATCTTGGTGTCCCTATACCAGAGAAAATACGATTCTTCAGGTTTTGTACTTGTTTTTTGTGAAAATTTGTGTGTTAATTGTTCTTTTTACAAGTGTGTTTGATTCATTTGATTGTGGTTTTATAGGTCACAGATGCAAACTATAATAACAAAAGCTTGTAAAGAGCTTGGTATAAAGCAGATTCCAAGTAAAAGAGTGAGTTTTGCTATGTTTTGAAAATTTGGGTTCTTTTTTTTTGTATTTTGATTGAGTTTTTATACATGTAATTGAAATTGGTGTATGTGAAATACAAACAAAAATGAGTTCCTGTGGTCTTTATATTAAGCTAGTAAATGAAAGTGTTACTCTAAAAAAGTCCTTCAATGTTGGAATTTCAAGACTTTTGGGATTGAAAATGATACTTGAATATAGTAGAGAGACTCAGCTGAATTTCTAGCATATTGAAAAAATTAACTGTTCTTCTTCGAAGAAATCGTGTGCCCTTGTTTGGTATAAAGGGCATTCTGTCATTCATACATATGCTCTAGTCAGTAGTAATGAAGTTTATTGTCCTACATAGATAGATATGCTCAATACATTGTTTATATTCATGAATGCTTGGTCATTTTTCAGTGTCTATCACTACTTTTGTGGTTGGAAGAACGCTATGAGACAGTATAAAGCGTCATCCTGGTTTTCAGAAAGGATCTAAACCGCTTCTGGCATTGGATAACCCTTTCCCGATGGAACTTCCGGAGAACTTATTCGGAGAGAGATGGGCATTTGTCCAGTTGCCCTTTTCAGGTAGAGATATATCAGCTTTTTCGTATAAAGAACATTGATTAATACAAGAATACCATGTTTCCGACTAACCTATATTTATTGATTCAGAGATTACAAAAGTTAATTTTTGAAATAATTTCCCTAGCATGTACTAACTTTACTTCCTGTTCTCAGCTGTTAGGGAGGAGATCTCATCCTTAGAAACAAAGTTCTTCTTTGGTGCTAGTCTAGATTTGGACTTACTGGGGATTGAAATAGATGATGAAACATTGATTCCAGGACTTGCTGTTGCAACGTCACGTGCACAGCCATTGGCAGGTGTAGTAGCTATGCAATTCCATTGTTCATTTTGTTTATATTATCAACGTTCAATCAATCGAAACCTTTCCATATTCTATCACAGCTTGGATGAATGGACTAGAAGTATGTTCAATTGAAGCCGACACTGCCCGAGCTAGCTTGATTCTATCTGTTGGGATTTCAACTCGCTACGTTTACGCTACATATAAGAAAGAACCAGAAACAACAAATGAAGCTGAAGCATGGGAAGCAGCAAAGAAGGCCAGTGGAGGCTTACATTTCCTTGCCATTCAAGAGGACTTAGATTCTGACGACTGTGTTGGATTTTGGCTCTTACTTGACTTGCCTCCTCCACCTGTATAATTCCATTTCTCTTTAATGTTTTACTATTTCAATGTTACTGCCTTCAAATTAAAGGCTTGTGAGTTCTTGAATTCACATCTTTTTCGTTTTCTTTTCGAAAATTTTCACTCTATGTTTGTGGTGAAATTGATTCAAGTGACAATAATGTCGATACCCAAAACTAAGCATTTGTAATTTATAATGGACATACAAATCTTTCAAACTCTTTAATGTTCACATCAATTTCTAACAAACTAAAATACCTATCTATCAACAACACAAAGACATAACAAAGACTACCAGACTTTCAATATGAATTATCTAAATTTGGAGTAATGTCTCAATCAGAGCTGCATTTCAAATCAAGCATTGCATACAGATACATGTGCTTCGTCTAGGATTTTAACCCGACTGAATAGAATAGATTCTTCATCTGAAAGAATGAACAGCCCTGGTTAAACAACACGCTGTGGAGCAAAGTTGGCCGGCAACACAAGCAACCAGGAAAGCAGGATTCTAATTTCTTGGGGCTTTGGGGAATGGAGAATTGTCTCAGTTATCTTGTTATCAGCTGCATCGAACAAAGTCCCTGGATGAAATAATCAATCATAAAGCCTGAAGTTGAGCCTTTCAAGTCATTGACGACCTCTTATGCTTTAAAGAAACAAAGCGAACACCTTGCTTCCCGAGTTCCAAGGTCTTCACTCTACCATCATCTAATTTGACGGATAAATTGGAAGTGCCATCGATAGTAGCGCTAACAATGCCTTTGTGCCTGGATTAAGAAGAAAAAATTGAAAGAAATACATAATTAAGATGGCACCTCAAGAAAAAAACTTGCCATGTAAATTCAGATGGCTGATGAACTTCAAGAAAAAACTCACCATGTATTTTCAGATGGCTGATGAACTTCAACTATCTTTCCAATGGCGTCCTTACCCAACCTTTTTAAAATCCAATTAGCATCCATCATCTCATCCATTAAACTGTCTTGATTTGATTGTGAGACGTCTTCACCTTCATTGAAGGATGCTTTCTCCAAGAGGGGTGACGGTCTCTTTCTTTTCGACCTTTGGCCCTTTATTGAACTCCTTTCTTCCTCAGGCTGAGGAGTTTGAGCATTCTGACTTTCAAGACTAGGCTTCCTAAATTTAAGTTTCAGTGAGGGCTTTGGCAACGAATGCAAAACTGGAGTATCATCATTGCTTTCCCCGTAGGCATCAGGCCTGCCTTCCATTTGTTTCCCTGAAACCACCTTGTCACCTCTTAATGTGGCGACCTCACCCACAGGCCCAGCAGTAACCCTGCTTCCATCAGCATTTCTTTTACCTAATGATACACGGGCATGCTCTTCAGATCCATCAACGCTGCTGCCTCTACCAAATTTGGTGTCCGAGTCAGGAACTTCTTGCCTAACTTTTCCAAGTTTAATCACATTTCCGTCTCTTCCTCCAATTTTCAAACCTTTTGAGTGACCAGTATGATCAACTCTGTCTCCTGCAATTTGAAAAATAAATAAAAAAAATTTAAACAGCAACTCCAGAGTCCATAGTAAATATCCTCTATCAGGAAATCCTAAGCAATAGCAGCATGAGAAAAGAGAATTCGCATAAAAAATTTATATGAAGCATAAATTACCATCACGTTTATCCAGCATAATCTTGTTATTTGCTCTTTGAACGCCTGTATCTTCAATGCCTGTTCATGGTATGCATATCAAGTGTTCAGAAATTAAAGTTAACAGTCGCCCAGAGACAATTTGAAACTGATATGTTATGGAGACATACAATTAGGCTCTTTTAACCATTAAAAATAAATAAACATATAAGTAAAGAAGTTAAAATAATAGCCAGAATAAAAAAAAAGATGGCATACCATTGGATGTCATCAAGTCTTGTTCTTTTTGGCAGCTGGAAGCATCAGACCTAGGAGAGTTGGTAACATTTATTTTCCGCAGATTTATAACCAACTTCTTTGCCTTTACAGTCTTAGACTTGCTACCATGTTTTCCAGTATCCTCTCCACTATCCATATCATGAAGTTTACTATTCTTGACTTTTACTCTAGATATCTTATTATCTTCATCACTGACCATCACCTCGTCCACAAACTTGTGTTTCAAAACCCCTGGCTGATTGACAGAATAAATCCCTTCAGTACGACTTACAACTCCAGCGACACTAGAAGAAATATCAGGTCCTTCATTTTTCGGTGAATGCAGGTCATCACTGTGTCCATGTGATCGAACATCGTGATGTCTTTCAAAACTCTGATCTGGTTCCATTTTATTGATTATAGACATCTGATATCCTTTTTTCTTGGGGTACTTTTTATTTGACGATTTCTTTCCATATTCCTTGGGCTTTTTTGGCGACTTATCAGCCAGCCCTTTAAGAGAGAGCCTTAAAGAACGCCCAAATTCGTTCTTTAACATCATGGGACCATTTTCATCATCATCTGAATATGGTGAGATAGAAAATATTTCATCTTCAGTTGGCAACCCTGCAGCAGCCCTCAAGCTAGCGATAAGATCTTTATCAGCCATATCTTTCCTCCTCCATAGCTCACGAACTGCATCCTCAAGATCTCTGACCTGGTAATGTCAATTTAATTAGAAGAAAAAAAAGTTAAAAAAATAAATTTAACACACTGAAAGAGTCCTACTACAACTCTCCCCAGCTGCATAAAGAGAATGAATAGAAGAAAACTATCACTTTTAAACAAACCTGGTAGCATTCTCCACGACATGTAGGACATTTATACTGAAGATTTCCATCTACTTGAAACTGCAGATATCTTTCATCACTGCAAAACAATTTATTGTTCTTTATAGAATAAGAATCTTTATATGTGAAAGGTATAACCTATTTAAACTACTTTAAAACTCAAAAAATGGTCACACAGATTAATCATGTTGAGTAAGAATTTGTGGCAATGGATTGACCTCTTGAATTTCTAAGCAACCAATAAACTAGAAAATATAAATTCAGACAAGAGGTCACTACTCCTAACAGTGATAAAAAGGAAAGGATTTTTTTTTTTAATAAAAATGGAAAAACGAAATTCCGTAAGAGGTCCACTAATTCTTCTGCCGTACTCGGAAACACTATCATTCTTGATAGCCAACAAAAAGCACAGCTTTAAAACTTCTCATCAATTTATAATAATATAAATAAAATAAAATAAAATAACTAAATTTAAAAATAAAAATTAAAAATTAAAAAAAAAACAGCATGCTAATAGCCTCCCTCCCACACGAGCTCCCTAAGTACTCGTTTACTCGAAACATAAGACCACCCCATTTAAGTCAGAAGAAGTAGTTTTTCACAAAGGTCAATTGACTTGCTAAAATGGAAGTCATGTAGATGGAAAAAACAACTTCATGTAATACTTAGACAAGCCTAACCTACACTAGAGTAGGAGATAAACTTGGCCTGTGAGCAGGTTCATTATATCCTCTAAGCCTATCGATCCCTCGGAAGCTATTAATGAAATAGAGCAAGAAAGAGAAAAGAAATAATCATCAAAACTAGAGGTTTACTCATAGTGCTTTTGTACCAGTCCAATCATTACCAGTCTTAAAACACATAAACACAAGACAGCACAGCAGAAATAATTACACTTTACTTGTTGCAACATTCTATCCAAACCCCCTCATAAACATAGATAGCATGATAGAAATTATCTCAGTGGATCTGTTAAAGAACAAGGGCAGCATTGAACCTGATGCTATCACATTGGCAATGCACCCAGCGCTGGCAAACATCACAGCAAACCATTGGTGTTGACTCTGAATCTCTGTAAACCTACAAGGTTAGGCCAAAACATCTAATCAAGTTCATTCATAAATAAAAATAAATAAATAAATAAATTGACACATACAAGTTTCCAAAAGCCACACACAATCTCGCTTGCTCACGCACATACACCCAGAGAAAGCAGGAAATAACATATTGGAAATGCATGTTCAACAAATAATGAATAAGAATAATTACATTATATATACTGTTAAAACCATTAACATTTGGAATGACATTTCAACATAATAAAAGAGTATTCAATCGTTTAACATCAATTCCTGTCTACAGCCACATTCCTCATAAAAACAGACTATACCTTTAAGCAAACGGGGCAATAATTACCCTTCACAAACAACCTTCCACAAGCATCACAACAAGTGTATCCCAGAAACCACCTGTAAGATTAAAGATTGAAAGGTAAATCTACCAGCTAAAATAGCAAAGGAGCTATCGGAAAATACAGATCAAGGTAATGAAAAAATGTTCAGCCATCATTTTGCAAATGCTAAGATAGCAAACAAAAATAATTTTTTTCCTAGCATTTTAGCCTGGATAAGGGCAGAGTATGCAGGCTTGAAAAACAGACTAAGATACTTATAAACTTCAGTTAGGTGTCTTCATAGTTTAAATTACAGAAGAATGGTACAGAAATGGTTTTCAAAATTTCAATTCTAAGTAAAAAAAATAAAGCAAGAAAAAGGTATAATTTTTGGAATTTGAATTATAAACACTAGGAAATGAAATGAGTAAAGGTTAACAATCATTACCTCACGCTTAGGCCATTTCCTGGGACATTGGATCCACAACTATGACACCTTGTATGCTTCGGGCACAAATACGGTCCAGAACCCACATTCTACACCAGCCAAAGATGAATATAAACACATTGCTATTTTAACTAAGACATGAAGCTCAGGTATAAGCAACAGACACTCTACCTTGTGAGGAGGATGTTGACAGTAACAATGATAAGCACCATCACACCTTCTACAGAACATAAACTTATTTGGATCTCCAGTTCTTCGGCATATCTAAAGAAAGCAGAAGACATTAAAATGTAAGAGAAATGCTAGATTAATTGAAAACCTAATTGAGAATATAAGAACCAACTTCGCCCCACAAAGTTACAACACAACATAAATGCAGAACCTGAATGGGTAATTATCCAACATAAATGAATTGAAAAAAATAAAAAAACGAAAGAAAAAGCAAGGTTGTGAAAAGACACTGCAGCCACACATAATGAAAACTGTATAGCACTTAAAGTTCCTTCATCCGTCTATCACTCTATCTGCAAGTTGTCAACAATAAATCAAGCCAATTCTATTGAGAAACAAATCTATAAAACTCCTGCTTTTCTCCATCATATAACAAGGCTTCTTTTAAAGTTTTCTTGCAACACAGTCCTTCCAATTCAATTCTTCTGCATCAATAACACCATTTGGAAGCATCTTCCTTTTCATTTCCATCTAGATACTATACCTAACTACCTGTAAATCCTCTTCCAATTCGCCAATATGCTTATAAAGTTAAAATCAGAAAATCAACACTGAATGAAAATAGGCTTCAAAAATATGTCACTCTTCTGCAACCTTTTCCATATAAAGAACTAGTTAAAAAACAAAAACAGGGGGGAAAGAGTGAGATATGTCAGGTTTGTAATAAATTGGGTAGCTCCGTAGCAGCAATTATCAGTAGCAATTAGAGCATGAAGGAAAAGGGTTTGTTTGATCATTCACACACCAAAGAAATAGAGTGGTGATAGACTAGTAATGTTCATCACTGTGTACCTCACAAATTCGGCAAGAAGGGCACTTCCATGAACTCCAGTGAAATAAATCTGCAAATAGAATCCCCAAATAAGAAAAACATTAACTTGCAGCAGCACAACTTCGAGCCATGATATAGTACCTCTATTTTGAGCCCAATTTTTCAAGCAGTTTCTATGGTACTTCTTGCCACAACTTTTGCAATTAAGCATCTTCCTAGCTCTTTCACTTCCTTCATTTTCCCACACAACAAAGCCGCAAAATACATTCATGTTGGATTGACCCTCTTCTCCAGCCAGATCTTTTGAGGTGACCTGCACAAAGAACAGGAAATGAGTGATTTTGTAGAATTAAACAATAAACGGACACTATAACAAACCCATAGGGTGGTGGTGGAGACCTCTTTCGACTCCCACGATAAACATAAGTTATCTTACAAACAATGGCCGACAAAAAAGCAAGAATCCATATCTTATACACATTCCACAAATTCAAATTCCTAGAACCTAACAGAGAACTAAATCTACACTGAGTGAGCAGAATCTACTATTTCACAACTCATGCCCTGACAAACAGGTACTTGCAAACACACAACAAGATTCACATTCTTTACAATTAAAATAAACAACAATTTTATGTTTGGAATTCAATAACCTAACTACCCATTTTCTTTAAAATAAATATAATAATAATAATAAACAATCCAGTTAATCCAAGTGTCCCACACACACACATTGAAGTAAAATCATATGACAAAAATGCAAGAAACGGACCGCAATGTCACCAGACTCGAACCGCCTAGCATAATCCTCAGCAGCGACCATCGCAGCAGCCTTCCGTTGCAAGACCACGCGCTTAGTCTGCGCGTTCGCAACAGCAGCTGCCTCCTCCGCGGCATCCGTAGCACCACCACAACATCCGCCGCCGACGCCGCCTCCTCCATCAGCAGGGACAACAACAACAACCGCAGGCGGAGGAGGAGGCAGTACAACCTCAGGAACCGCAACCTGAACGGTATCATCATCATTTCCTTTCGAAACCCTAGCCTTCCTCCAAGGATCCCTCACGAACTCCTCCACCAAAACGACCTCGTTGAGGAATCCGCTTCGAGCCTTCGTGTCCTGCGCGCTTCGCGGAAACCCTAGCGTGCAGAAGCAAATCCGCTTGCTGAAAACACAAAAACACAAAACACGCAAATATAATCAGACAGAATTCGAAGCAGCAAGAGAGCGAACAAACGAACAAACGAGCAGAGAAGAAGAGAGAACCAGAGAGAAATATTTAGCGAAGGAGTTTTTTTAAAGAAATTATTTAGTGAATAATAATTATAATTAAATAGAAAATAGAATACTACGACTACTACAAATACCATGTAATTGGGCAAGCAACGTGAAAGGCCATAGTGAGAAGTGATTGATTTTTGCGTTGGATTTTCGAATTTTCGAGTTTTTGGGGAGATTACAATTTGAGATCCCTCGATTTTCCTTTTTTTTAATTATAAAATAAAAAAACTATTTTTTTATTTTTTGGAGGGTAAAACTAAAAAGGATTTTTCTTTTTCTTTTTTCTTTTTTTTTTTATTTTATTTTTCGACCATCTCTCTCTCTCTCTTCTTCACTCTCTCTGTCTCTCTCTATCTCTCTGTTTGTGATGTGTTAAGGTTTCTCTCTGATTCTTTTAAACGCACGGTCGTTTCATGAGATGGGATCTGATGGTCAACGTTTAAGATGGGAGACCAATGGGAAAGTGACACGTTAGGATTTGTTTAAGTCAAGTTGATTAGCGAACGGTAGTCGGCCATGTCAACACCCAACACTGCTGAGTTGGGGAATTATTTTAGTTTTTATTTAATTAAAATTTGACAGTAAAAGTCAAAACATGGTAGAAACCATGTCGAGACCTACACATATCAAATATTAACGCCGGTAAAGATTAAGGGATCGTTTGTTTTTTCCACTTAAAACTCAATGTGTCTGAATTGAACTTATTATGTTGTTTTATTTGTGTTTTTTTTTAACAACTTAAAAAATAAAGTAAGAAATTTTGACCTTTAACTTAATTTTAAATCATTGATTACAATTAAAATATTCTCTTCCAAGCTATCCTTCTAAAGAAAATATATTTTTAAATTTATCTTAATTTGATATAGTGTAGATACTTTCTTTTAACATATTTCTTATTTTAAACGGTAGGAAAAAAAATCATTTCTCATAAAGATCGATGTATAAATAAACCTTAGAAAAATTCAGGACTGTTCAGTCTTCAGATAAAAAAACAAACGACCCCTAAGTTTATTTCTATTAAAATTTGTGTTAAAATATGCTTAACGTTTACTTAAATATAAAATAAAGTTCATATGAATACTCGTATATGGGAAAGTAAAAGATTTTAATGTAATGGAATAATTTCTTTTACCATTTTAAAATAATTGTCAATTGTTAACGAAATATAATAATGGTAATGTTTGTGGCTTGGTGAATAAATTTGTTATTCAGTTTAGTAATTTCTCAATTTCAAATTGTTACACTATCATGGTATATCAAAATAATAATAAAGGTAATGTGCTGTGATTATGGAAAAACACACCATATTATTTATAAATGACATGTTTATTAAGTTTTATACTATCGTTATATGAGAATCGGATAATGATCCCAATAACCATAAATGTAATAGAAGGTTTCTATAGTTTTAGGGGTGGTAACTAGTTATTGAATTTTAATATAAAGACAGTTTTTCTATTGTCAGTTCGAACTGATAATAGATATATCAGTTCCTTATATGTGGGTCATTGGATTTAAATACTTTGACTTGACTGCATGCATTTATCAAAGTATCTTTAAAATCTAATGGTCCATATGTAAGCAACTGATATATTTATATTATTTCGAACTGATAATAGAAATACTGAATATAAAGATAGACAAACATTAAAGATGTGAGAAAAAGAAAAATTACAAATCCAAATCTTGTGGAACAAATCCAAAAATTACACACCACGAGTTTTGGATTTCAGTTGATTCCCCGCATGTAATAGTTTGTTTATATAGTTATAGGAGTGGTAGCTAGTTATTGAAAACTAATATAAAGATCAATTAACATTAAAGTTTTAAGACGTACGGAAAATGTAAATTAAAAAATGATATATCGTAAAGTACACATCGACTAAAGAGCTCATGTAGAGTAATTTTTTATTTTTTATTTTGATAAATCATGTATAGTAATTAAAACCATAAAGAAATATCACTAGCAAAGTAGTAATGACATATTAGATATCGAAAATACTAACACCTATGTGATATATATTATCTTCTAATCTCATATCAATTATCAAAGATTGGCCAATCAATTTATCGTTTACTCTTGTAAAATTAGGGCTCAATTATTTGAAATCACATACTTTGACAAATGTCATAGTTAGGGTGCATTTGGTATAGGGACGGGACGTGACAACGTGGGACAAATTGTTTTTGTCCTTCGTTTGACGTGCCTAGTGGTGACCACGGTTCCGGTTAACCGTCGGTTTTGTCCGCGGTTAAACCGGAACTGTACGGTCAAAACCAGACCGAAAATCAAATCGAAAATCGAAACCGAAAACCGAAACCGACGGTTTTGAAACCGGTAGGAAACCGAAAATTTCGGTTTCGGTTTTGGGTGGGAGAAAACCGGACAAAATCGGCGGTTTAACCGTCGGTTTCGGTTAAACCGCCGGTTTTGTATTAATAAAAATAAAAAATAAAAAAAATTATCCAATTAGACGCTGCCACGTGGCAGCGTCATTAAAAAATAGAGAAAACCAGATAAAACCGATGGTTTCGTCCACGGTAAACCGCCGGTTTTTACCAAAAAAAAAAAAAAAAAAAAAAAAAAAAAACCAGCCAATCAGATGCTGCCACGTGCAAAGGTAACGGTTGGTTACTTTCCAACCGTTGGAAGGGAAAAAAAAAATAGCGAATCAGCCACTGACACGTGGCATAAGTTTTGAAAAAAAAAATTTCAAATTGTGCCGTTGGGCACTGGGTAGCCCAGACGACCGTTCTGACCAGGCAGCCTAGTCCCAACGGCACACTTGAATTTTTTTTTTTTTTAACCTTGCATTTCTCTATTTGCAAACCCACCCCTTTCTTCTAAACTATAAATACCCCCCACCACTCTATCTTTCTTCACATCATTCTCACTCTCTCAACTCTCAACTCTCAACTTCTCTCATTCTCTCTCAATCTCAAATTCCGAATTCTCTCAATATTTACAATTTCCTTTAATTCTCAATTTATCATTTCATATATAAATAATTATTATTATTTTTTTCTAGCATAAAATATTTATTCTTCTATTTTTTACCACTATTATTCCAATAATATATTTTTTTTCAATCATATATATATATATTTTTACTTGGTTACCACTCTTCTTCAAACAATATTTTTTTTTTCATTCATATATCTCTCTCAATCTCAAATTCCAAATTCTCTCTACATTTACAATTTTCTTTAATTCTCATATCATTATCATATAAAAAAAATTATTCTTTTTTTTTTCTAGCATACAATATTTATTTCTTATATTTTTTACCATCATATATATTTTTTTTTTACTTGCTCACCACTCTTATAGTCTTATTCCAACAATATATTTTTTTTCAATCGTCTATTTTTTTTACTTTGTTACCATCATTATTCCAACAATATTTTTTTTACATATATCTATATTATTATTATTAATTTTTCAATGGCAAGTGGAAGTGGAAGTGGAAGTGGGGAGATGGTTCAAGAAATGTGAATAGAGGAAAGGGTCACTGGAAAACTTGTTGCAACACATTGGTGATGCTGTCATTGCCGACGATGTGACTTTTCAGCAGTTCATTGAAGATCGATTTGGGTCCAATCAGCCTTATACTCCTATTCCCCCTCAAATTAATCCCGAGTTCGACGGACTCAACCCCGCTTATAATACCCCCAATATTTATGAAAATGTATCTAACCACCCACCCCCTTCGGATGATTTTTTTGCAGGTGCAGGTGAAGGTGATGCTGAAGAAGAAAAGCCGGCGAAGTCCGATCTCTTCAAAGTGCATATGAAGAAAACTAATTTTAATGGTACATATTGGCACATTCAGTGCAATTACTGCCCAAAAAATACAAGGTTCCAAAAACCTTCGGATATGGCACATTGTGGACTCATGTCAGAAAAACTCACCAGTCTGAATACGCGATGGCGAATAACCAAGCCCAAATTGCTAGGTACGCAACCTCTTCTAATCAATTATTTCATTACACGTCTGAAAAAAATAGAGAACAATTAGCATTAATGGTTGCAACTGAACACTTACCTTTTGGTTTTGGTGAGAAAGTAGGTTTTGTTAATTACTGTCAAAATGCATTAAATCCTGCAATGCAACGTGTTCCTAGAACTACTCTCACACGTACACTAAATGGTATTTACAAAAAGGAAAAATAATTATTGAAAACATTTTTTGAAAATTTTCAAGGTCGCGTTTCTATATGTGCCGACATATGGACCGACAATTTTGGTAGTCATTCATATTTGAGTGTCACATGTCATTATATGGACAATGACTGGGACATGCAAAAAAGAATTCTCGCATTTCGTGTTTTTGATGACTCGCATTCGGCTAAAAATATTTTTCAACTCCTTAAAATCATTTTTGAAGAGTATAGTTTACTAAACAAAATTTTTGCTATTGGCTTTGATAATGCTGCAAGCAATACCGCAGCTATTCCAATGTTAACAAATTTGTGCAATCCCTATTTTGGGGGTAAATTATTTCATCAACGTTGTGCATGCCATGTTTTAAATTTATGTGTTCAAGCTGGATTAACAGAGCTTTCTGCTTTTATTAGACCAATTAGAGATAGTATTAACTATATTTGGAGGCATAGCAAAATCCAGAAACAATGGTTAAAATATTGCTCTCAGAATAGTATGCGTCCAAAAAAATTTTCTCGAGATATTACCACACGTTGGAATTCAACTTATATGTTACTTTGTGAAAGTGTTGAATATAAGGATTTATTAGTTTCTTTTATTAATTATAATGTTCCTTCAATTTCTCTTCAATTGAACCATTGGGATGTATGTATAAAAATTCTTGAATTGTTACGTGTTTTTAATGATGCTACCAATGCTTTATCTGGTATTTACTATCCCACTACTCATTTATTTATTGTTCAAAGTGTTAATGTTGTTGGTGCATTTAGTGCCTGTGAATTGATCTCTACAAACCGTCACGCTCGCAATAGTACGAGGTCGAATTGTAGTGCAATGATAGAGTAGGGTATCGTCCCAGAGACTAAGGGATTTAATGATTACTGGCTTTTGAAGGCACGCGTACTATTTGAACAAAACATATGAATGATTTCGAAACTTATTACTAAATTAATCTAAAGCTAATTCTAAGCATGTATTAAGCAAATTAAGTAAATCACACAAGAAAACAATATTGTAATTCGATGAAATAATGCTAGAATTTAGAATCTACCGCACCCTTCTAATTACGAATTCGATCCGCCCAATCTCCCCTATTATGCAAGTAATCGTTATAGGTTCGTGCCCCCTCTAATTAACTCCTAATCTCTTTCGAGCAATAGAAATCACACCCAAACATACATAATATACTCAGGCTAATCTAGCACAGTGGGACACACACACGATCCCTATATGCCGGCCTAGCGATCTCTCGACTTTCCGGTCAAATACAGTGGATATCGTGACGAGCACGTTTAGCGCGTCACCTCTCGGTTCATTCACACAACCAATGAATCAATTACAAGATGATCAATTAAGTAAAAGCATTAAGCACACCAAATATCCATATCACAACACAAACATTTTAAGAGAAATTAGGCAAATCATTACAAAAGATTAAGGGTTTGGTGTATTCATAACTCTAGCATATATGTGTTTAGCTCATATTACACATCCAAGTCATTTGAGATAGTAAATTAAAATAAACCATAGCAAATACACAAGATTAAAAGAAGAAGTTGCAAGAAATTCACTAAGATGAAGAACTTCTTCTTTGCAAGCTAGGCTCCAATGACTTGATGTCTCCAAGCTTCCTTTGATGCTCCAAAGTGATGATTGATGATGGGTATGGTATGAAATGGAGGTTTATGTAGTGGAGGTGAAGGAATTATGGTGGATTATGGTGAAGAGATAATGGATTATGTGAATTTGTGGAGGAATTTATGGAAGGTGTAGTGATGGCGTGAATGGAGTGATTTTTGGATCTAGAAATTATGAAGCACCCTTTGAAAAATTGGTAAAGTTATTATATAGGTAGGTCAAAGAGTGGGTCCCAAAAGTGGTGAAAAGCAAGCGGTGGCTGTCATTTCGTAGTACGCTTTAACGTGGTTATCTGACGAAACCAATCTTGGACAAACTGCCGAAACTCGCGGTTCGCGATTTGGTCTAACGTAGTACACTCTGACGTCCCAACCACGAAAGTTGGCAGCCCTTCACTTCAGCAAAAACGTAGTACAAACGTGATACAGATGTTTGTCTAACGTGATACACTCTAACGAAAACTGGAAAAAATGCTCTTTTAAACCCGATAGTCTCGTACTTGCCCGGAAAATCTCCGTTATCGCGCGTAGACTCCTCCTAGAACAAAATGACCTGCAAACACATTATTTAAACATTAAAACATGGTAAAACTTAAGGAAAACGAGATCAAAACATAGAAAATTAGGGGATACGCATAGTATGAAAATAGACTTATCATGAATTCGATGTTCAATTGAGTCCATGTGTTGCTGCCATGAAAGCAAAATGGTGTCAGTATTATCAGAAGATTCCAAATATTTACTTGCTTGCATCGTGTTTTGATCCACGCTTTAAATTAGAATGTTTGCAGGTCTATTTATCTAATTATTACAAATGTTTAGATTTAGAAGTTGATGTTCTTGATTGTTGTGATTCCGTTAAGACTTTGCTTTATGAATTATACGATGAATATCTTAAAATATATGGTCAATCTTTGAACGTGCCGGTTTCACAACCCCAACCCACATCTGGACCATCTGGTGCTAGTAGTTCTTCCTCAAAATTTAAATTACAGGGTTTAGGGGATCTACTGTTTTCCCAAAGATCCAAAAAATTAAAAACATCTTCTTCATCCTCATCTATCTCTGAGCTTGACCAGTATTTAGAAGACGAGCATAAATTTCCAGATGATAAATTTAGTCTTCAGGATTGGTGGAAGAGTCATCAACAGGATTATCCAATTTTGGCTATTATTGCCAAACAAATTCTTGGAACGCCGTTTTCTACAGTTGCTATGGAATAAGAATTTAGTGCAGGTGGAAATATTTTAGACCCAAGACAGTCGGTTATGTGTCCACAATCACTTGAAATGCAAGCGTGTGTTGATGATTGGACGAAGGCAAAATATAGACAACAAGAACTCCAGCCGGAGATAGTGAACGACTTCTTCGAAGGTGACCAAACCACGGGAACGGAAGGCAGCGAATAGATTCTGTTCCAACTTCCAACCTCCAACACCGAGCAAGTAATTAAAGGTAAAAGAACTACGTGGCCTTTGATTTCTCTACATTGGTGGAGGATACGTAGGCAGCTTAATTGTGGTAAAAAATTAAGTGCAAGGCCGATATTTTTTTTTATTTTTTTTAATTTTTTAATTTTAACTTTGTTACATTGTAATATTGTATTTGAATTCAAGCCTTCAAGGCCAATTTGTAATTTATTTATTTATTTTGTGAAATTGTAAAATTGTATTTATTAATAAATGTCAATTTTTTTTCTTCTAAACATTGTGAAATACTTAAATACTTCAATGAAAATGTTTGTAAATATTTTTTTATTTACAACTTCATGATTTTATATTAATAAATACAAGATTTTATTATTATTTGTCAAGATTATAATCATACAAACAATCTTTATGATATATCATATTATTATAATAATAATCAATGAAAAGGTCAAAAATTCAAAAAATAAAAATTTATAAAAAAAAAAATAAAAAAAAAACAGAAATCCAAACAATTTTTATGATATATGTAATAATCAATGGACAAATGGACAATGGAAAGGTAAAAAAAAAAAAAAAAAATAAAAAATAAAAAAAAATAAAAAAATAAAAAAAAAAAAAAAAAAACCGAAACCGAAACCGAAACCAGAAACTGGAAACCGAAAACCAAAACCGACGGTTTGAAACCGGTCACTATTCCGGTTTTCCTTTCCGGTTCCGTTTAGGGTGCCACCCAAACCGAAACCGCCGGTTTCGGTCCGAAACCGAACCGTGGTCACCACTAGACGTGCCCATAGCATCGAAATGAATGGGACAAAAATCACAAAAAACTGTCCCACTCTAGACGCTCGGCCAACTTTTCCCATGACATGGGACAAGTGCCAAAAAACGTTTTTGCCCTTCATATTTTTTTAAAATTTCAAACTATATGTATATATATAAACCACTTGAATCCCATCTCTCTCTCTCTCTCTCTCTCTCTCTCTCTATACTATCTCTCTCTCTCTCTCTCTCCTCTCTTCGTTCGTTCATCCAACACCCACTTGAAGCCATCTCTCTCTCTCCTTTGTTCATCATCATCTCTCTCTCGTTCTTCATTCGTTCAACACACCATCTTAGAAAATCCTCCCTTGTTCGCCCCCCTCACACCGCCGTATCACCCGGTCATCTCCCTCCCTTTGTTCGTTCAACACCATCTATATTTTTTCTTCTTGTGCAAAAGCTTATTCTCTTCTTCTTCTTATTCAGTTTGTTTCTCACGATTGGGTTTTCGATTTGGAACGAAAATCTGGGTAGAAAATCTGGAAAGGAAAAAAAAAAAAAGTCCAAGAGAGGAAGGATTTGGGTTTTGATTTTGGGTTTAGGGGATTTTGATTTAGGGTCTGATTTTGTTTTTGGGATTTTGATTTTGGGTTTGGGATTGTTTTGGGTTTAGGGATTTTCCGTTTTGGGATTTGATTAGAGATTTGGAAGGGTGTTTTTTCCAGTTTTTTTTGTGTATCTGTGTAGTTTTTGTGGAGCTATGTGTCCTTGCATGATTGTTGGTTTGCTTTTGGGTTGAGATTTTGTATTAAATTGACTATAGTTTAAGTATTAAAATTGACCACTAAAATTCGATTCAGTTCTTATAATTTGAAACTATGGTAGAGTTTTTAGTCCAATCAAGAAGTCATCAGTAATTCAATATTCAATTCCATATATTTAACTTTGTTAAAAAAATATATATGCATTAAATTATTTTAAAACAATAAAAATGATAAATAGTCGTTCACTAAAAAAAATGACAATAGGGCAATTTGGTCATTTGAACATTTTGTCCTTTCTTGTCCCAACCATACCAAACGCATAACATATAGTTTACAATCCTGTCCCAGATCTTTCAAACACAATACAGAATACATATTCTGTCATATTCTGTCCCACGTTGTCCTATCCTATCTGCATGCCAACGCACCCTTAGTGCTTTAGGTTCAAATCAATGAAATCATTACTGATTTGATATCTACAATTTTTTTTTAACGATATATGATATCATGATCGATGTGTAATAGGTAGCTTTTGATCATTGAAAATTATATTATGATCCATCGATGGGGTTAGTGAGGACGTGATTGTAAGTTATTTCCCTCTCACTTTAGGGGAACATCTTTGAAATGGTTCAACAAGCAATCCAAGCAACATCCAGAATTTCCCCCAAATGTGTCGAGAATTCATCACAGGTTTAGAGTACCCCGTCCTCTAGATAAAACCCAACTTCTTCGTGATATCAAACAGGGTGAATCAAAACCCTTAAAGAGTATGTCGAAGATTCCCAAGAAGTACATCTTGGAGCATACGATGACAAACACCCTTGAAGACTTTCATTAGAAACATAGGATATGTCGGCTGTGGTTCAATTTTCAAGACTTCCTACCAAAACTATAACCGAGCTTATGAACGCGCTTTACTGTTTCATTGAGACTTAGGAGCAGCTAAGACTAAAGAAGTCATTGAAAGAGCCGAGTTTTGGTTCTAAAAAGGAAAAAGAAAAGGAAGGAAGAAAACCAAGGGGATCGGAATAGTCCCCCTATGATTACCGTTGGAATCCTTCGATTACAACCTCGAGGACATGCCACTGAAGCACCGATCTTCAACCTCAGCTTGTTGATGAATGTTCCAAACGAGATGCACCTAAGACTTTTAAACGGACTCGACATGGAATTCAAAATATGAAAACTATCATGCCCTGAATACTACTCGGGAACAAGTCCTCGCACTCTTCATGAACAGGACTTTTGACAAAACCCAAGCCCTTTAAAGGAGATCTTAGCCGAAGAAATCAAGTAAATATTGCAACTTCCATGATATCGTTCATACCACTTCCGAATGCTTCCATCTGAAGGATCACATTGAAACCCTAATTCGAAACGGTTACTTAAAAGAATTTATTGACATATGCAAGAAGCTCGGCAACAAGTGTTCGATAAAATGGAAAAGATCCACCCAGGCAGAGTGACAAGGGAAAGGAACATGTGATCATACCATAGTCGAAGGACCAACTCTAGCCGGATTCGAATCGAGCTAGAAAGGCGTATTCCTGAAGTACTGTGGCTAGCGGGGCTGCATGCAATGAATCAATTTCAAACTCCCAAGAGACAGAAAATACACACCACACTAATTTTTACCGACGAAGACTCAAAGGGAGCAATAACATCCACACGATGAGCTCTCGTAGTATCCCTCACTATTGCCGGAAAGATAATCCCTCACATATTAATTGACACGGGAAGTTCCGTGGACATCATGTTCAAGAAACACTAGATCAGTTGGGAATTGAGAAAGCAAGACTGAGAGAAGTAAATACTCCCTTGTACGGATTCACCGGGGATAGTATTTGGCCTGTTGGAACGATTGACTTCCTGATAACCTTCGGAGAAGATCACCATTTCCTACGATGATTACTTATGTGGTGGTCGATGCCCCTAGTGTATATTATGTGATCCTCGGACCATTTCTAGTTGCAACTAAGGCAGGGGTCTCCCTGTACCACAATGTGATGAAAATCCTATAGAGAAAAAATCGAGACCATCCGAGGGACTAAGAATCTGCCCGAAAATGCTATGCCACCTCAGTAAAAGAAAATTTTCCAGGTTGGAGATTTAGATCCACGAATCTCCAGCAATGAAAAAATCGACGGGTGAATATGGGAACATTACAAGAAAGAGCAGAACCCATAGAAGAGTTAATTCCCATCCAAATAAAGCCAGACGATTAAAAAAAAAAAAAAAAGTGGTTAGATTGGATCCACACTTCCTCTAACGTGAAAATAGAGCTAGAAAAATTCATAAAAGAAAACTCTGAGGTTTTTGCATGGTCTCACGAAGAAATGCCAGGTATCGATTCTAAAACAGCGACCCACCGCTTAAATGTTAACCCGATCTTCAAGCCAATTAAATAGAAAAGATGGTTGTTCAACCAAGAGATACAAAGCAATCCATCAAGAAGTGGATAAATTGTTAAAAGCAGGATTCATTCGAGTATCCGGATTGGATTGCTAATGTGGTGTTGGTAAAAAAGCCAACGAAATGGAGAATGTGTGTTGATTTCACCGACTTGGATAAAGCATGCCCTAAACATAGTTTCCCCCCCCCATAATTGATTAAATTGTGGATGCCACTGTAGGCACGAAGCACTAAGTTTTATGGACGCATTTTCAGGCTATAACCAGATCAACATGTGCTCATTGGACCAGGAAAAAACCACCTTTATCATCGATAAAGGGTTGTATTGTTATCGGGGTCATACCATTCGGCCTGAAGAATGCAAGTAACCTATCAAAGGTTGATGAATAAAATCTTTGATCAACAACTTGGGAAAACAATGGAGGTATACATCGATGACATGTTAACAAAAGTCCTTAAGATCAACTGAACACATTAGACATCTCCGAGAAACATTTGAGGTGCTAAAAAAGCACAAGATGAGTTGAATCCGAGAAATGCGTATTTGGAGTATCGTCTGGAAATTTCTCAGATTTATGGTCAATCAGAGGGGATTTAAGCCAACCCGGATAAGATCCGGGCCGGTTGGAAATGAGGTCATTAAAAACCCTGAAAGACATGCAGAGGCTCACATGACGAATGTGACCTTAAATCGATTCATTTCGCGAGCCACCGATAAGTGTCAGTCTTTTTTCAAAGCTCTGAAACAAGAAAGAACATGGAATGGACAATGAATGTGAACATGCCTTTCACAATTGGAGGTTTACTTAATGAATTCTCCGTTGTTGGCAAACCTAGAATGGAGAGGAACTGTTCCTCTATCTTTCAGTTTCGGACACCGCCGTCAGCTCAGTTTTTATAAAGCAAGAGGAAAATGCACAAAAACCTATCTATTATTCAAGTAAGGCGTTTTCAGATCTTGAGACACGGTATTCGAAAGCCGAAAAATTGGTGTTAGCATTGGTAGTAGCTTCTCGAAAATTGAGACCATACTTTCAGGCCCATACTATCATGGTGCTAACATATCAACCATTGCAGCAATTTTGTAGAAATTAGAGATGTCAGAACGATTGATTCGATGGTCTTTGGAGTTGAGTGAATTCGATTTAAAATTCCGTCCTCGAATCGCAATAAAAGGACAAGTATTGGCCGATGTAGTGGCCGAATTCACTAAATCCGAGGAAAAAATAAAAGGTTTGAGCGATGAGGATTCGGACAACACGGAGGGAGATCGTAGAAGTCGGATCATCCAACCCAACGATTGAGCATAAAGGGGATAGCCCCTCACAAACATGGAATCTGTTCATTGATGGCTCGTCCAACATTATGAGAGTGGGGCTGGAATTCTTTATTAAGCCCAGAGGAGGAAGAAATCCAATATTCAGTAAGGTTTGGATTCAAAGCAACAAATAACTGATCGCAAGATTAAGGCTTGCAGAAGCATTAGGAGTGAAACAACTGCGAGTTAGTAGTGACTCGCAACTGATTGTAAGGCAAGTGAATGAGGATTACCAAGCTAGAGAAGAAAACATGATCAAATATCTGAAGATTGTCCAAGAAGAGTGGACAAATTCGAGAAAGTGCAAGTGATTGAAATTCCACGAAGCTCTAATTTCAGAGCAAACACACTGGCTCACCTTGCCTTGGCTGTCGAGGCAAAATTGCTAAGAGCCATCCCAATTAAGATTTTAGAGAAACCTAGCATCCAAGAATGTTTGAGAGTCATGGAGGCAGAATTGGAGCCGTCAAGTTAGATTGACCCAATAATAAATATTTGAAGAACGGAGAGGTCCCTGAAGACAAACATGAAACAAGAAAATTAAGATATAGGTCGGCTCGATACACGATCATTGAGGATAGGCTTTATAAAAGAGGATTTTCGCTCCCGTATTTGAAAGAACATGACATTTTTCTTTCAACCTCACATTACGAAGGAAATTCCATACACATATCGGTAAATAAATATTATTATTTAAATTTACCACTACTTGTTATTATTCTTCTTATTTGGATAATCGGTGACAAAAAATTGGGATAATATTTTTTTTTTATTTTAATATAGGGATAATAGTTAGGAATCTTATTTATGTTTAAGAAGTAAAAGTGTTTATGCAACAAATTTTTGTTCCATGAAAACAAAAATAAAAAGGAATCTGAATTTTCACAACCAAACTAGGCATCCACTTTAGAGACGGCGCGTTTCGTTAACTGTGAAAAGGGTTAATTACACTAACTTCCCTTAATTTATTAAATACAGTAAGATTTTAATCCTAAATTAATGTAAACATCACATGCCATCAAGTCAATCCGTTAACTTTAAC
This sequence comes from Acer saccharum, assembly GCA_030490815.1. Taxonomy (NCBI): domain Eukaryota; kingdom Viridiplantae; phylum Streptophyta; class Magnoliopsida; order Sapindales; family Sapindaceae; genus Acer; species Acer saccharum. The sequence continues at coordinate 900,134 of CM059873.1, read as the reverse complement.
GGTTGGCTAATATTGACAATTGGAAAGCCAAATATACGTTTGCCCTATCATTTCAAACATAAAATATGTTTAATTAAATCGAAAATTATATTATACAAATAATAATAATAATAATAATAATAATCTACCCGCAGTGGAGTTTCACCGCCGAAGGAAATAGATTTTTAACGATCTTCTACTTACTAGAAAAGATCTTCGTCGATCTTGGAGATCAACCTCCTGTAGTTCGTAGAGGAGGCTCCTCCGCGAATTGAGGATGTTTCCGTAAATGATCGATATATTATCTTATTTATTAATTATTATTTTTTCAAATTTTAATTAAAATATATTTTATATTTAGGATAATGTGGTATGGGTAGAATTGGTTTTCCACATGTCAAGGTTAGTCAACCGTTAAAAAGTAAACAGATTGATTTGATATCAAGGGATGTTTGTGCTAATTTAGGGATTTTTTTGTGTGGAAATTGCCAAAACTGACCCATCTACTTATGAGATTTTCTTTTTTAACCACATGCATACTTTTCTCTCTTTTCTTTCTCTCTCTCTCCCTCTCTCTCTCACATCTCTCTCTCCTCAAAGCCACCGCCGGCGTGGCCGTGCAGTGTCGCCGAGGGCCGACGAAGGCGTCGCAGCGGCCGGCGACCTTCTGGGCTGCACGACAGCGCCGTCGTCGTGCAGCTGGCCGTCGTTGTCGTGCTCCTTCGCGAACGAAGTTGGCCGTTGTCGTGCAGCGCCGTCACCGTGCAGGTGGGTCGGCGTCGTCGCTGCTGCTGTGCCTTCCTCTGCGTGATCGCCGACGAACAGACCTGTAATTAAACAAAACCTAAACCTAATTTGAATTTGGGGAAGAAGAAGAGGAAGAAGAAAGAGGGGAAAAAAAAAAAAAAAACTTATTAATTTCAATTTAGTCATGATTTCAAGTTTGAATATTTCTATTTTAGGCATGATTTCAAGTTTGAATATTTCCATTTAGGCATGATTTCAAGTTTGTGTATTTCAATTTAGTCGTGATTTCAAGTTTGTTTCGAGATTTAAAAAACACTATTTTCAAGGGTACTCTAGTAATTTATGGTACTAAACTGAATTTTTTTATAAAAATGGTTATTAACAATTAAAAATTCAAAAGTGGTTAAAAACAAAAGTATGATAAGTGTTATGGCTATTTATGGTTTTCTCTCTTTTTTTTGTTTGTTTGTGTTTTGAAATAGTGCTAGATTCAAATATTTAATATCTAAGGAAAAGTTAGTGCATTTAACACTAATAAAAATCTAAATAAATACGTGACATTCTCTCTTTCGTTTTCCAACAGCAGAACGACACCGTCTCACGCTTTCCTCTCCTAGCTAAAACCGTCGAGTTCAATCGGAGGAGGAAAGAATGTGATGCCCTTCAAGATTTAAGGATGGAGTTTCAGAAATTCTGGAAATTAAACATTCACGAGATAGAGTTGTAAGAGAGAGAATTAGAGATAGAGAGAGAAAGAGAGAGAATTTGTTGTAAACTTTTTTGATATTACAACCGACTACATAAAGCTTGCTTCTGGAAAGTAAATTGTAAGGATAGTTTTGTAAAATAGCTAAGCAAGTGGCCTGTAAATATCCTAAGCAGGCTCACTAAAGCTGAAGATGGATAAGTTGTTGTGTTGACCCAATAGGCCCAGTACTGATCTGAGCCCGCCGAGCCCACTGCTACCCCTTTTAACGCCTCCCTTTGTCAACCTCTTGTCTGAAATCCCCAATTTCCTTTCTTCCAAATCCCTAACTCACTACCGCCAACTGATTCCTCAATCCTCTGTTCCTGACAAAGAAGAAAAAGATATGAATGCCCCCGACCGTTACGAGCGATTCGTCGTCCCGGAAGGAACCAAAAAGTAAACTTCACTCTTTCTCTATATCCCTCACTGTTAAGTTTCTATTTTTCTTTTGTTTTGGTTTTTAAAATTCGAATTTTTTTTAGGGTTTCGTATGAGCGAGATACGAAGATAATCAACGCGGCGTCGTTCACTATAGAGAGAGAGGACCACACTGTCGGCAACATTCTTCGCATGTACTTTTACTTATCAATCGGTTTTTTATTTTTAATCGATTGTGGTTTTGATTAAAAAATAAATAAATCCCTAATTGTGTGTGAAAGGTGACACAGGCAATTGCACAGAGACGAGAACGTGTTGTTTGGTTACAAGCTTCCTCACCCTCTTCAGTACAAAATCATTGTTAGGGTTAGTTTTTTAATTTAAATTTTTTGCGCTTTATCGTGAATGTTAGCTCACCAATCCACAATACAGTAGTCTCCGTTTCGTATTTATAGTCAAATGAATTTGTGTGTTTAAGTGAAGCAATAGGTTATAGATGTTTTCCAAAGGTTGTCATTGCAAAGCATGGTACATTTTAGGTATATATATGCAAAGAAGTAATATTGGTTTTGATGGGTATCTATTGGTGTGATTATCGAAGATATTACAAGAATTCCAATAGTTTAGTGATATATTAGGTGTCATTACCACTAGAAATCCGAAAATCACGTAAGGGTTCTTTGAAATTGGTGTGTCCTACGAACTATATGAGTGTGATGCTATCCCATTTTCATTTTTAGTTATTGAATTTTGTATTTTTTTTATTTTTTTTTTATCATTGTAAGACTAAGTTTAGGTTTGTTAAATTTTCACGGTCTTAACTCTTAACCAATTTGCTATTTGTAGATTCACACAGCAAGCCAATCTTCACCAATGCAAGCGTATAACCAGGCTATCAATGATCTGGATAAGGAACTTGACACTCTGAAAAGCTCATTTGAGGTGTGGCTTCTCTCTCCTCTCTCTACATGTGATTCTGCTTTTAGTCGTTTAAGTCTTCTCTCTCTTTCAGCACAGTATATGATTAAGTATTTCTTATAAATTATTGTCCCCTTGGTAAGATATTATACAATATTGTCTTGATCTTTGGAAAATCGCTCTGTGGAAACTTGCACCACGGAATTACTAACTAAAACTAATGTATCTCTACTAATCTTAAGTTTTAATGGGTTTTTTATAGTGGCAGCTGGCAGTAAACTACTAGTATAGAATAAAAACTTCCAACTAACATAATGCTGCTTTGGAGTGGCAATTGGTTTCATATCAGAGAATGTGCTTGCTTTTTTAACCTTCCAAAATGTGTAGTTCAGATACTTCTTGTTGGCCATCTTAATATGAATTCATAGGATGTAAAACCAGCATGCCTGAAACCTAGTAAGTTGTTTAGAAAATTTGACTGTTTGATTATTTGAAGTGTTTCTAGATCGTTGGTGTAAACTTTTAATAGCTTTAAGGAAGAAGAAACAAACTGTTCTAGTCTTCGTAGTGCTTCTTTCTCATTTCTAAAGCACAAGAATGCCCTGTGGAATCTTAGTTCTAACAAATTTTAGTTCTCTTTGTAGGCTGAGGTGGCGAAGCATTCAAGGGACTACTGATGTACATTTGAAAAAGCAGTTTGTGTTTCAACAGTGTGGGTTTTTTTTTTTTTTTTGGTCGCCGATGGCAGTTAGTAGAATGAACTGGAGTTGCATGAGAGACATGCTTTTAGTCGTGATGGTTATAATGAACTAATGGCTTATCAGTTAATGAAACTTAAGTTTTTTGTAATAGAAGCTTTTGTTTGGTATTGTTGTCTCCAAAATGGCTCGTTTTCCACGATAATGAACGAATCAATAACTTGATATCTCTTTTTTCCATTAAGCGAAGAATCATAAGTTACATTCATGCTGTTAATTACACAATACACAAGATCGCTGCCTTTCTGTTCGTTCTACCTACTGTATTTCTACAACAATCTGGCTTCTTTTCCTATGTTTGGTACCCTAAGCTAATCTGACTGGGATTGAAAAGTTTTACATGATGGAGAAATCATCATCAAGCCATCTAGCTCCCTTTGAAATCATGTTGTTTGATGATCAAAACAGAGGTCCTCGCCGAGAAATCGGACCCGGAAAGAACATCCCCGATCGGACCCAATTCTGGACACTGCTGCCAGTCGTTCATCCCCACCGTTAATATCGAGTTCACCCCGATGCCTTGGCCTACAATGATGAGTGCATACTGTCCTTCCAATGATTGCAGAGTAGTAAAAGTCTCAGATGAATTGCCAGATGCTTCTCCGTGTAAGCTACCCTCCCACCTGCTATATGTCTCTCATAGAAACTAGCAAAGGATTCATCATCAAGTCTCATCTCTTCTTCCTGCTCAGGAGTGATTTCCTTGTGCATTCCAGGTCTTCTCTGTGCATTCTCTGAATTGTTTTCTACTAGGAATCTTATCACTGTGAGTCTCACTCCGGGATGTCTTGCCACCCTACCGGAATATGCCAGCGCTCTCTATCATCCCTGCCGCCTATAAAAATTACTGCTACATTGACAGATATATGTGATCCTGATGTCCTTTCGATCAATCCAAAACCTTGGTCCCCAGGATCCCCACCGAGCACATCGCATTCCTGAGCATCTGTTCGTAACCAGAAACATCATATGAGAATCAGAAAACCTTATGCTGATTCGAGCTTTTAAAGATTTGTACATAATTTTGTTGTTAGGTTGAGATTTTACCTTTCGGTTCACATATCGGAACCCAGGATGGCCCCCGTCTAGTGTGCCATCCTCATGCTGTCTCTTGTGGAACGGCAATATGATGAGGGAAACCATTAGCTCCTCTGCTAAAAGGCAGATATCTGAGACATTTCATTGAAGGTTGAGAGAGCAAGCATTCTTTTGACTGAAATTCCTTCTCCAATCTCATCAACATAAGCCTGGACTGTGTTAGTGATCTGATCTCTCATTTCCATCACCGCCTTATTGGTCACTGTCACTGTTTCAATCCCTTCGTTCTGCACAAGCGTTGCAGCTATCTGGTCCGTGAGTTCAATCATGTCCGTGACATGGACCAAGATTCCAGGGTCAGATGGTCCTCTGGTGATCTCTAACAAGTTGATGGAGGAAGGCAGATTGTGAGAGCCATGAAGACACAACAGGATTCGGAGCTGGCTTGATGGGTCGTGCCATTGGACCGCCATACGCCTAGTTGGTGCCCGTTTCCTTGCTCGTTCGATGATACGTGCCACAACAAATGGGGTGTGTACTATGGTGAGGAAGATCACAATCACCATTGAACATCCTGTTGTAGCAGTTATGGCATTATTCTGCAATTGATTGAAAAAGAAAAAACAGATGTTAAAATAAGTTGAACATGTCTGAATTCGACGAAAAACAATAGACAGAGAGACTGAGAGAGAGAGAGCGAGAGAGCTTACCACAGTTGAAATAATAGCCAAGTAAATGTGAAAATGACTCTTGGCAGTCAACAGGAGCCCCAATGCAACAGATCCGGCCAATGAAACCCAACATGACACCGCAGATGAGCGTTCCGAAGACTTTCCCGACAGTGGAGATGATCAGAAGCAAGAACAACCTTGCCCAGACTCTAGATTTGCAGCTTCAAAGTGACTGAGATCAGCCACAAATCCCACCCACAAGAAGAAGATTGGATAGTAGGCTGTATTCAAAAAATAGTTGATTTTGCCGACTGTCCACTTTGATATTCTTCCCTCAGAAGGGAAAAAAATCCCGCCATGAATGCACTGAGAATTGTATTGTAACCATACCATGTTGAGCAACTGCACACAAAACCATGTATGCAAGTGACAGCACCAAATGTGTCCCTTTCAGGGTTTTCCCTTCCGGGTTCTCGTTGTTGATCCACTTCATGATAAACGGCGAAACCTGTCAGAATCCAATCAAATATCACTTGTTAGAACTATCGTAAATTGGCCAGGATCAGTGGCCTTGGTTTTTTTACACAAGTTGTACACCTTTGGACAATGTCCATAACTTTTCATAATATCACAGGTGTTCTTTCTCTAGTCATGTCGGTCTATTTTTTCGTACGGGTTCAATGATTATTACATGCGAATGATGCGATAGTACCCGCACGAAAAAAAAATCAGGACAAACATCAAAACCATGAAAGTGGAATGAATAAGAATAAAAAGAAAACCTTGGCTGCGATGACGGACTGAACAACCAATGCAGCAGCCATCATGGCACCTTTTTGACTCTCTCTATGGTGTTAGTTTCTCCAGGAGGGAAAAAGATGTAGCCAATTGAGAAGAGAAGCATTGAGATCATATCGGAGTGGACTCCAGCGGCGATTCCAAGCTTTCCAATATCAGATTTTCCGATCTTTAGGTTGGTTATGACCCGGGTGAGGATGTGAGAACCACTGCCTGAGAGGGTTATTGAGAGGGTGAGAGTTAAGCCAAGGTCATGGTGTGTTTTTGTAGAGTAGTTCAAGAATGGTGTGAGTCCACAAGCTAAAATGAATGTGGAGAGCATTCCTGCATAAGCCACTAATGCGTCCCGAGTTGGTGGCTTGAAGATCACGTAAGGGTTCATTTCCAGGCCAAGAACAAACATGTAGCATATCATCCCGAATTCAACTATGAAACCTAAGGTTTGAATCACCTCTGGCTCAAACGAATCGCGTAAGGGTCTTATGCTTCCCAGAAACAATCCTATCTGCATGCACGCAACAAACAAACATATTCAGAGAAAACGTACGAACTTTCTACACTAAAACTATATATGTTTGGATAAAAACAATTGTTACTTACAAAAATATCGGAAGCTATACGAGGTTGATTTATACGCTTTAGAAGGTGATGTGCAAGATGACTCAATATAAATGCTAATGCAATGCCAATAATCTTCCCCGCAACGCCTCTTGAGAATGTTAGACCTACGAAATCCTTGCATCTTTTCTGGGTTTTGTTTTTCGAATCATCTTTTACTGCCATTGTTATGTTTTTTTTTTTCTTCTTATTTCTTTGTAGTTGTTTTCTTCTCAAAAATTGCAGAGGAATGTTGACATAGTAAAAAAAAAATTCTTCCTCCTTTTTTGGGGTATGTTTTTTTTTTTTTTTTTTTTTGCTCTTTTGATGTGGGTATGATCAATGTCAATCCGTTTCAATGCAAGTTTTGAATTATTTTTGTTTTGTTTTTTTGTTTTTTTTGCTTTGTGATTGATTGAATATTTGAATGGTTGTAATTGATTGCTTTGTCTGAGGAGAAAATGGAGGAGTAAGTTGAGGAGATTATGCCAGCTAAGTGGTTGATTTAGAGGTTTAGAAGAAAGTAATTAAAACACAAATAAAATCCATTAATTATACTAATCAATTATATAATTAGAGTAACAAAATCCATGACCATGTACAGACTCATCAACACTTTTGTATTGTCCATAGCACAACAATTTTACTATTGCAACTCAAACACAAGATATATCATATAGGAACCACTTACAACTTGCCACGTGTGTCCGTTTTCGATGAAAATCATAAATTTATGGTCACATTCCCTCTGTAGTATAACTCATACAGGTTATAAAAAACACGAAACATAAAATAACTCAACGTCGAAAAAAAAAATACGAATGTTTGGTCGATCAAAAGAATGACTAATGATCGGAATATGCCATTTATCTTATATAATTTGCAAGATTTGATGATAATCTTCACATAATCTACCTTATATAGGCTTTATATGTGCAAAAATTTCAATCTAATATTTATATAAACATATTAATAGCATCAATCAAGCGATATTCATGATAAACCAGCATATAGTAATGAATTTATTATAGTATATCGCACGTGCGAGTTGTTAATCGTGCGCATAGTCATACCTTAGCGTAATTTTTTAGTAATATCATTTCGAATAAAATTAAATTTGAAATCATAAGGAAAAAAAAAACACCTATAATTTTTTTTTTTATGTATTATATAAATTCAAGGTTATTTAAAACGTGTGAACTCGAACCCACAATATTGTACTTTCTCTTGAGATCAGACATCTCAACATGAGAATTTTATATTTACGCGTTCTTTTGAAACACACGTTAACACAATCCATATAACTTTATAACAAAATCTAATTGGATATTTGGATCGGTAAGAGAAAAAAAAAAATCAATCTTTACAAATTTGATTTGAAAAACTACCATAAAAATAGTTTCTTTTGATTTCCTTTGCCAAACGTAGCCGTTATTACATTATAACATGACCATGACCATGACCACCTTTTGTAAATTCTTTAATCGACATTGATCATTTTCATTTTGCCAACTTTTTTTTTCTTTCAAAGCTTTGAAATCGAACCCATAACTAGCGAAGAGTATAAATATATAAATAGCTTTTCCTCCGATTCCAAAGCAACCCCACCCAAAAACCTCCCTCATTTTTCATCATCTGTCACCAAAATTATTCAAAGAGGGTGGTTTTTGATTTTTTTTTTTCTCTTTTCTTTTCAATTTTGATGAAAAGAGAAGAAATTTTTTAAATGGGAGTGATTTCCAGGAAAGTGTTGCCTGTGTGTGGGAGCTTGTGTTTCTTTTGTCCTGCATTGAGAACCAGATCGAGACAGCCCGTCAAACGATACAAGAGACTTCTTGCTCACATTTTTCCTCGCTCTCCGGTTTGTTTTTTTTTTTTATTTTATGTTTAGGATAGATAGATTGAACCTGGGATAGTTTTAGTTTTTAATGGATTTTTTTTTTTTTTTTTTTTTTTTTCTTAGTTGAATCCTAAGCTATAAAGTTTAAAACTTGAAAATGTTCTGCTTATGTTTTCAAAGTTTGTATGAACTAGTAGAGAAATGCATCATTGTGAATTGGTGAACACTTTGAATTCAAACTTATGTTTTGATTTTTGATTCTCTTAATTCTTAGCTTCATAGATGTTGATGGGTTTTTTTTTTTATTTGTAGAAAAATTCCATCTTTGAACTGAATTTGCAATTGGGTTTATTCATTTCATTGGGCATATGTTGGAAAGTTTTTGCCTTTTTAAGTTGTTTAACAGTTGAAAATTTTTCTTTGTAATTTTTGCAGGATGAAGAACCGAATGAACGAATGATTAGTAAGTTATGTGAATATGCTGCGAAAAACCCACTTCGCATTCCAAAGGTACAAGCTGTCAAGCTCAGTGTTTGATGTGAACTTCTCTCGGATGTTTGCTTAGTGTTCTTTTTGAATAGTGTTTTTTTTTTTTAGTTTGATTTGGAACATGGTGTATACATTTTTGCTTGATGTGTTACGTCAGTGCTTAAATTCTAATTTTCATCCTAATCTGTTTGATATATTGACTGGAAATAAATGTTATTGTCAGATCACAAATTATCTTGAGCAAAGATGTTACAAGGAGTTGAGAAATGAGCAGTTTCAATCTGTAAAAGCTGTCATCTGTATATACAGGAAGTTGATGATTTCCTGTAAGGCGCAAATGTGAGTAGTTAGTACCTATCAAGGTCATTGTTTATGGCGTTTTCTTATACCTGATTGCTTGAGATTTGCAACAAAAAGAAAAATTTCATCTGAAGAGAAATTTTTTCAAAACGAACATATTCCACTAAAAATAGGTTTAAATGCAATTTATGCATAATGACTTGTACATATTTGATTTGTTCCTGTGCTAGTTTGATCAATAACAGTATATGGCAGGCCACTGTTTTCGAGTAGCTTGCTTAGCATCATACACATTCTTCTAGATCAAACAGAAAACGATGACTTACTTGTCTTAGGATGCCAAACGCTTTTCGACTTTGTGAGTAATCAGGTAGGAATTGTTGATAGGATTTTGTATTTCAGATTGTCATTTTTTTATTTCACATAATACTTAGTTCTTAGGCACTTACTTTTGAGCAGTTTATCCTATAACTCAAGATTGTTCTTAACAGTCTTTCAATTGTGCAGAAGGATGGGACTTATATGTTCAACTTAGATGGTTTAATTTCGAAACTTTGTCGCTTAGCTCAAGAAATGGGAGAGGATGGTAGGGTACAACTTTTACGTTCAGCTGGGCTTCAGGTCCTCTCGTCAATGGTGATCACTCTCATGCCATAGCAGTTGTTCTTTTGTGTATTGTTTATTGCTTTTCCTTCTTATCCTTGTGGTCATTTACCTTAAGTAGACGTATGGACATCAACCAATGCAGTTAGAAATTCAATATTTTGTGAGATCTGTTCTTTAAGCTGCCCTGGTGTTTTCACATTAGGAACAGGAATTCAATAGTGTATATAGACCTGCGGTGTGAGTTTAGAAATTTTAACCGGTATACAAATTGTGAGCTTCGAGTGTGCACTATGATCATCATGCCATTGCAAAGACATAAACTGAGAAAAAAGAGGGTTATCTCATATTTCCTGAGTTATAAAGAATTGACAAAATTCTTAACACCCAAGAATTATAATTCAAACTTGAATAATCTTCTCTTTGTTTTCTGAGATAGTATTATCAACGATTTCTAATGTTCAGGTTTTTGCACTAGGAATTTGACATACATGTTGATCTCGTTATTTGATCTGTTTTTTCATAGATCTGATTTGTTTTAAAGTATATCACTTTTCTTTTAATATTTTCCCGTGCATAAAGAATTTATTCAGTTGGATGCTTAACTAATCTTTTGTTGCACAGGTTTGGTTCATGGGTGAAAACTCACATATTCCAGCAGAATTCGATAATGTAAGTTTACTTGAGATTATATAATGACTTATTTTCCAAATTATTTAGCAACTGTTAGTATTTTGTTTCCCATGTTAGTGATTATTGATGGATCTAAGTCTTGCGAATCATATTCACACAGTGTTTGTTTACTGCATCCTTGGAGACAATTTCTGTTCTTGCTGCTTGTGATAGTCTATATTCTCCCCTACTGACTTTCATTTACTTAATATTTTTGTTTTAGATTTGTCATTAATTGTTCTTTTACTAAAATCTGTTCTTGCTAAAATACCTTCAGTTGTATCCTACCATCTACATGTAGCAAACCCTCATGTTCAGCACCCAATAACTTTTGTTTTTGTTTCAAAATCAGGTTGTTTCAGTTGTCTTGGAAAACTATGGAGAATTTAATAAAAATTCAGATGTCATTACCCATGAGAAGCAAGGTACTCAGAATGAAAGTGTTGGAGAAGATTCTCCTTCGGCAGATGCCTTGAAAAGAATTTCTTCTTGGAGGAGGATTGTGAGTGAGAAAGGCGAAGTTGTTGTGTCCGCGTAATTCCTCTTGTCACAGTACTCACTTCTTGCAATTATAGCCTGGTGCTATGGATCATGGCTAATAGATATTTCATTTCTGACAGGGAGGATGCCAAGAACCCCAGATTTTGGTCAAGGGTTTGCCTGTGTAACGTGGCGAAGTTAGCCAAGGAAGCTACAACTGTTCGACGTGTCTTGGAATCTTTGTTTCGCTATTTTGATAATGGCAACCTCTGGTCGCCTCAATATGGTCTTGCTCTTCCTGTCTTGCTGGACATGGAGTTACTAATAGAGAAATTTGGTATTCAATTTTATCAACAATCTCAGAAACTGTTGTCTTTTGCAGTATTTGCTGCTCTATTTCTTGTCCCTTTTCATTTATCTTATTGTTTTCATTCAATTTACAGGGCAAAATTCACACTTTTTGTTGTCCATCTTAATCAAGCACCTTGATCACAAGAATATTCTTAAAACACCTAATATGCAACTAGATATTGTTAATGTTTCCACCGCTCTTGCTCGACAATCAAAAGTTCAGCTATCAGTGGCTATAATTGGTGCATTCAGTGATATGATGAGACACTTGCGAAAAAGCATACACTGTTGTCTTGATGATGCAAATTTGGGGCCTGAAGTAATTGAATGGAACCGAAAATATCGAGCAGCAGTTGATGAGTGCCTTGTACAGTTATCACATAAGGTGGCTTTCTCTCCAATGCATATTATTGACTACCTATTATCTGTAGGACACTTCTCAATCATTTGCCTGAAATAGGTGTTGTGTTACAAAAATTGTGAAACATTCACGTAGTTGCAAGTTTGATAATTGTTTATTTCTATGATTTTTTTGCAAGCAAACAAAAATCACTGTTTGGTATGTGTGTGTAATTTTATAAATACCCAAATATGCATGTACAGTTTTCTTTCTGTATCTAGATTTCTGAGAGTTGCCATGAATCCATGATTGAAACTACATGCACTACAGTTGTTTTATTGATTTTCCTTTGAAAGAAAATCCAAAACTAAGAGGTCTATGGAAAACAGATCGGAGATGCTGGTCCTGTCCTTGATTTGATGGCTGTGATGCTTGAGAACATGTCAAATATTACAGTTATGTCCCGGACCTTGATTTCTGCTGTTTACCGTACTGCTCAGATTGTGGCATTTATACCAAATTTGTCATATCAAAATCAGGCAAGAGCACATCTTAAGTTCTCAGTTATAATGAAATTTTAACATTTGCTTGCGTGATTTATCCCATCTAATATTTATCATTCTCTTTCCTTCTGTGTAGGCTTTTCCTGAGGCCTTATTTCATCAATTGCTCGTAGCCATGGTCCGTCCAGACCATGAATCCAGGATTGGGGCACACAGTATATTTTCTGTTGTTCTCATCCCATCATCTGTTTGTCCCGGTGCTTGTGCCAACACTACATTTGGAAATTCCACTAACATCCAAAGGACACTCTCCAGAACAGTATCTGTGTTTTCTTCTTCAGCTGCACTCTTTAAGAAGTTGACAAACCAGCATTCCTCGGAAGAAAATATCTCTGAAGAAAGAAGAGAAAAAACCATTGATGGTGAAACTGAGGATGAACAGGTCAACAATCCTTCCATGATGAACAGATTAAAGTCAACATACAGCCAAGTTTATAGTAGAAGATACAGTCAGTTACCTGTAGCAGAAGATGAAGTTAATATGAATAATTTAGTCCAACAATCGATGGTATGTAATTTTTTTTTTTTGAAAAAACATATGTACGTATTTGCGTTCCTATGATGCAAGAATTGTATATTTGAGAATACATCTGAACTTATTACTTTGTTATCATCTGATATGACCAATTTTTCCCTGATTAAATCATGACAGATATTACCCCTCCGGTTGAGCAGTCGCCAGATTACCCTTCTGCTTTCATCAATTTGGGCACAATCCATCTCACCTTTGAATACACCTCAAAACTATGAAGCAATTGCTCATACTTATGGCCTGGTGTTGCTATTTGCACAGAGCAAGGTATTCTTGTCATTCTTGGGGATTATGGTTTTCAAGAACTAATACTTTTTTGAGGGTTTGCTGCTGTGTGTATTAATTGTTAGATTGATCAATCATTAATCTAATAAATTGTTTATTTGGCCAAGTGGGTGCTCTTGCTCTTTAATCAAATCCTCTTTCTTCCAATGATTTTTAAGTGTGCTTTCCTTCTGTAGTCAACAACAGGTTTGGATTCCTTTTGTATGAAGTATGAACCCAACAATACGGGTTTTTTTTTTTTTTTTATAAATTAAAAAAAAAAAATTGTCATGCACTCAAATTCATGCCTATAGCCTCTCTCTCTCTCTCTCTCTCTCGTCTTTGGGTTTAAATCTTCTATAGGCATCTTATTAGATATGCTCACATATGTCATACTTAAGATACATATTTCTTGATCATTTTATTCTAACATCTCATTTGTCACTTTTGACAAGGTTCTCCCCTGCTTTCATTTGATTTATTTTCTTATAATTCTCTGTCTTGTAGAACTCTTGTAATGAGACTCTGATTCGGAGTTTTCAGTTGGCATTATCCTTAAGGAGTTTTGCACTTGGAGAAGGAGGTAGGCCCTTAAGTCTGCATCGCTTTACCAATTATTGACTTGTCTGTGCAGTTGGACTTTATTGAAAGCATCTTTCAAATATAGGTAGAATTTAGTATTCAATGAATAGGTTGAGTTCTAATCTAATATAATATTGTAAAATAGAAGAACATAAAATGAGTGATCACACTTTTCCTTTCTAGAAAATCGATGAATCATGTATGGTATAATTGGGATCAAGTTGGAGGATTTCTGTCATGTAGTGATGTCAGTGATATGATATGCTTGAATGGAAAGTTGGTGATGGAAATATATCTAGGTTGTTGAATGTAGTGTAACCAAGGATCAAGTCGGAAAATTGTACTAGAGGTTAGTTAAACGGCCTTACTTACCAAGGGAATGATGAATGATGACCAATTGAAGAACTAGACTGAGAATATAGTTCTTTTAAGTGAAATGATATTTCCTTTTAAGATGAATAATTTAGTTAATTAACTAATTAATTGTACTTAAGATCTAGGTATCTTTTCAACTGATGAATCTTTCTTACTTGTTGCAGGGCCACTGCAACCATCACGACGCAGATCCCTCTTTATGTTGGCCACATCTATGATTATCTTCTCTGCAATGGCATACAACATTGCTCCTCTTCTTTTCTGTGCGAAAACTGCGCTTACAGATAAAACAGTAGGTGCAACAGTGTCTGTTAGGCCTCGTTTGCTTTGGTTTATTTTTTAGTGCACCATTCCTTCTGGATATTAATTTTCCTAATTAAAAAAAAAAAAAAAAAAAAAAAAAAAAAAGTCTGATATGGGAAAGTTTTCGGTTTCTGAAAGTTCAGCTAACTTCCTACTAATCCTTACTCTCACGACTCTGAATCAGGTCGATCCATTTCTACGGTTGGTTGGTGATTGCAAGTTACATGTTGTTAATAATGGCGGAGGTCATCTTAGAAATGTTTATGGATCAAAAGAAGATAATGAAGATGCTATGAAGTCCCTATCGGCAGTTGAAATAACAGAAAACCAGTCTAAAGAATCATTAGCTGCCATAATAGTGAAGTTTATTGCAAGATCTTCTGATGTAAACCTCCATTTGCATTACCAACCTTCAAAGTAGTAATTTGGCTTTTAATAGGACCACTATACTGACATTTGAAATATTTTTTGCAGCAAGAGGCATCTAGTATAAGAAAGCAGTTGCATAAGGATTTTTTGCCTGATGATGCATGTCCTTTGGGAGCTCAGTTGTTCATGGAGGCACCAGAGGAAACCTATCGTTATGGATCAGATGATGACGAATCTTCTGATAAGGTAACTACCATGTTCCGTCTCTCCTTCTTTCATTTCCTTTGTCAAACTTTAATATTGTACGTAATATCATGAATGTGCAGGTTGAGTCTCCATTATTCACGATAGGAGACGATGTTTTACCCGATTTATTAATAAGTCAAGCTGACCTTAATACACAGCTGACTGAGGAAGATCAGAATTTCCTTGGTGCCGATAAACTTTTAGATGCAGTAAGTGAGCCTTTAATTGATAAATATGTACATACATGCACATGTATCTTTATGTACATACATATATGTCAGTCTCAACCTATATTATAAACTAAACTCCCGAGTTCATATAAAAAGGCAAATCAAGTGGAATTCACCATCTTGATAAGAAAATGTCATAGCTGCTAACTGAAACTAAATCCATTTCTGACCGTGTGCAGATTTTGGAGACCACACATCAATTTGGAAGATGTTCAGTCTCAACCCCACCAGACATGCCTTACATAGAAATGGCCGGCAATTGTGAGGCCCTTATAACGGGAAAGAAGCAGAAGATGATGTCTGCTTTATTGAGTTTCCCTCAGAGTCAAGAAAATTTAGTTACATATCTACTCACAAAACAACCAGGCAGAGAATTCTCCATCTTCGTCCCATGTTGAGCCAGTTTCGTCTATGGTACTTCCTTGCACAATCATATCATACATAAGTTCAACAACATATGATTAAAATTTAAACATCAGTTTTATCATTTTTGATGCATTGCCAGCAAATTGATCCAATTCTAAAACCGTTCAATTGGCTGTTTTAACCTTGATCGTAAATTCTGATAATCGAAAGTTAATTAGCTGTTTGTATCTATTAAATTGCAGGGAGAAAATCCATTCCTTGACCAAAAGCTTAATGGTATTCTATACAATCAGTCTGCTAGTTCACATCCAATGCCTTGTGCAACAGAGTACCAGCTGCAGCCTCACTTTCAGCTACCAGCATCAAGCCCGTACGATAACTTTCTAAAGGCTGCCGGTTGTTAATGCATTCGAAAACGAACAACAGTTTAGGAATGATAGTAGACTCTCGCGTTAGGTAACAAAAGCCGAAAGAATTCCCCACCTGCTGTACTGTTTTCTGAAACTTAGCTTGGGTACACCATGTGTTGTTACTGTTACTATATCAACATTTTTGTGATGCTTTTTGATGTCATTCAAGCTTTAAATGCCATCCATTCATTGATTCTTTCTTCTTCTTCTTTTTCTTTTGGTCCTTCAAGGGAAGTATTTTTTTTCGTTTTTCTTTTTTCTTTTCTTCTCCTTTTGTTAGCTTCACTTCTAAGCTCTAACCCCACCTGTATTGAATTGAGCTTATACTGTTTACATCCGCCATTTCTAATGGTGTTTTATGCGTTATACAATCAAGTGAGTGACAATTTTGTAAATAAAAGAAGACGTATCAGTTCATAGATGTGAATATTTATCTTTACTTGTATTGAAATTGTTGGGATACTTTTAAGTGCGCCTCTTTCACATTCTTTGCTTTGTTATGCTCATATGCGGAATCAAGTATTCATTGAAGGTGGACCTGAGAAGCTTACCATTGATTTGATTTCGTTAGTACCGTACAACTAATGCATTTATTCATGGAATTTCAATGAAGAAATTTTAAAGTTCAATCAATTCATTTTCATAATCTCACATGGAAGAATAAATTTTTTGAAAAAGTATTTCATTTCTCTATCATTACGACAATACCAATCATATTATTTACGGAATTTGAACTTGATCTTTATTTTGATTCATTATTTCTTGGCCCTTATTTATTATTCTTATTTTAGCATATCAATTTATGTCTAGTCTATTTTTTTTTTTTTTTTTTCTAACTTATTCTTTTTTTAGACCCCCTTTTCCTTTAGGGATGAATTCCGTATATTTTCTTTTCACATCTAAGATTTACGTATACATCAACGTTGTTGCCATCTCTAATTATAATTATCTTATTATAGCATTTTAAGCACAATGAGAGAAATTATAATTTAAACCATTTATATTTATAGTTTGGATTGTTTTAACTAATTAACTCAAAATAGAGTCATTAGTCATTACAATACCAAAATGATAATAATATATATGCATTTACAATAAAGTTCATCAAAAATAAAACAATAATTAAAAGTTGATTATTTTTGGAAACCCAATAATTTTTTTGGAAAATGATATTATCTTTCTTCCACGAGAAACACGTGATCTATCCTCAAGCAATAGCATCAAGAAAAGTATATATATATTTAATTTTTCTATTATTAGTTCGAACTGACCAAAGAAATATCAGTTCCTTGTATGTGGACCATTGAATTTAAATACTTTCACTTAGCTGCATGCACTTGTCAAAGTATCTTTTAAATCTAATGACTCACATATAAAGAACTGATATATTTTGTATTTTGTTTAGGTGTCATTGGATTATAGAAAGTCAAGGAAAAACAAACCAAGGAGAGGATCTTGATATTATATTTTATATCAATTCGAACCGATAATAAAAAGAATAATATTCAATTTTTCTATTAAAAAAAATGGACTAATTACATAAATGACCCCTGATTTTAGGCATAATTGTATGTATATGGAATTTTTATGTATATGGAATTTTTATCCATAATTGTACAAACATCCCTGTAATTAGTTGACTTTATTAAATCTAACCATTGTCCACAATTTTAACCAAAAAATAACTAAAGTGCCCCTAGTTACCTATTTTATTATTAATTATATATATACTTTATTTTTTTTGACAATTTATATATATACTTAAAATAATAATTATATACAATACTTAATTTATTTATTTAACAATTTTTATAATCCATTTTTTACATTTTTATAATCTATTTTTTTAAATAAATAAATTAAGTATTATATATAATTATTATTTTTAAGTATATATATAATTATTTTTTTAAAATATATATAATTATTTTTTTAAGTATATATATAATTATTTTTTTAAGTACACATATAAATTGTCAAAAAAAAGTATATATATAATTAATTATAAAATAGGTAACTAGGGGCACTTTAGTCATTTTTGGTTAAAATTGTGGTCAATAGTTAGATTTAACGAAGTCAACTAATTATAGGGGATGTTTGTGCAATTATGGGTAAAAATTCCATATACATGCAATTATGCCTACAATCAGGGGACGTTTGTACAATTAGTCCAAAAAACATGAAAAACATGACCGCTCTTGTGTTCTCGTAGTCTTCTCCAGCATCATATATTTATACAAACTCCAACTACTCCTCACTCTCTGTGTGTCTCTAGAATCTTCTTCGTTGTTTACAAAACAAAACACGTGACACTTCAATTTAGTTCAGTTGAGTTCGGTTAGATCATCTTCACTTGTATAGATCTTTATCAGTTCAAGTTCAAGGTAAGTACATATATATGTTTTGTTTTGTTTTTTTTTTTTTTCTCCAAATGTTCTCAGCAGCTTATAAAAATTAAAAATCAGAGCTTTCAGTTCGAAAAACGAAAAAAAAATCAGATCTTTTGATCGACAACCGATCAATTGTGCTGATTTCTTTGCTGTATTGATTGTGTTTGTTGCACAAAAAAAAATGTTTGTCAATGTTCGTGATTTGTATTGAATTATGTACTGATTGGTTGTTTTTTGCTTGGTTTCATCTGGGTTTGTGTTGAAATTCTAGAAGGTGATATATAAACAATGGTGGTGGAAGCTGAAGAGCAGCAAAGTCAAGCAATTGGTGAGTAAATTTTGTGTTTTATTTTGTTTTCAATTTTATTTAAATCTGTCATCTACAGTGTTTTATTGGTTACCATGAAATTTTATGCAGAAATTTTATGTTTGTGGTGTTGTTTAAGAGGCAATTTTGCTTCTGTGATGCGATTGTAATGTATTTACTTTAAAGATGATGTAGAAATAATTTCTATAGATGTAAAGACTGATTGATGTAATAAGGAAGTATTTGTAGCTCGATATTCGGAGATTATTGTACAGGACTGTCATTTCAAGTCGGTTGTATCGCCAACCTATACGTGTTATGTTGAATGAAAGTTATGTGAACTTGGAAAGAAATGTGGTGAAAGATGTTGAAGTTTAATCTCTGGTGTTTTTTTTTTGTAGGTAAAGATGATGAAAATGAAATTGTTACTGAGAATTCGGCGTTTGTACACCCTGAACCTCCTCAAGATGACAGTGGTCCTCCAAAAGTAGAATCTCCGGTAGAAATCCTGCACGAGAAAGTAACTAAGCAGATTATCAAGGAAGGCCATGGTCAAAAACCATCCAAATACTCAACATGCTTCTGTAAGTATCTATGCTTTTATGCGTTCCTGGTTTTTGGTTGTTGCTCGATTCTAATGATCAAGTGGTATATTACACTGTTCTATGACAATAGGATCTGGATTTCTGTCACGGTGACAGATGTCGTTTGTATCATAGTAGAATACCTTGTTAAAACTTGATCATGCATTTTGTAATGGATTGAGGATATCTAAGGGTCTGAAGATGGTGGAGACAAATTGACAGTATAGGTCGTCTCACCATCTCACCTCAGAAGACTATGATTCTTATCATAATATGGAGGAATACTAACATTATAGAGTGTCGGGCCATCTGACCAACTATAGTGTGTTTAAAGACGGAAGTGATGGATAAAAATCAGACAACATCAGATGTTAAGCAGCCTATTAACTTTATATTTGATATTCTCATTTGATCACGAAGATGAATTTTGGACTTTTAGCACTATTATTTATCAAGGCGTATTAGTTCCACTATCTATTGCATGCGTCTGAGTGAATTGTGTATATGCAATAGTGCACTACAGGGCATGGACTGAAAGCACCGGGCACAAGTTTGAAGATACACGTCATGAACAACAGCCACTTGAAATGGTTCTAGGGAAAGGTATTTGCCTCCTTGAATTTTTTAGTATTGAATTTTTAGCTTTTTACTCCATCCCAAATATCTGCATCAAATACATGTTTCATGGAAAACTTTATTTTAATTTTTGACTCAGAGTCGTGATTTTTGTTAGTTTTCTTCCTCTTGACCTTTCAAGATTGTTGGGTAACATAATGTGTTAATAAGCGGTGGTGGCATTCCATTATGTGTATACTTCGTGTGATTGCATATGGATTGCAAACGTGTGTAGAGTCTTAATAGGTCCAAAATCTGGAAGCTTGAGAACATAATTAACAATACCAGGAAATTTATGGGGAAATACAGATGCATGGTTTTACATTCATACATTTAAAAGTACTTACGTATCAAACTTTTCTTATGAGGAACTAGGTTTCTGAGTAATTTCTCTAATATGTTATGAGAATTTGATAGTTTATTTCTGCTACAGAGAAAAAGGAAATGACTGGCTTGGCTATTGGTGTGTCCAGCATGAAGTCTGGCGAACGTGCTCTATTACATGTGGGTTGGGAACTTGGTTATGGGGAAGAAGGAAGCTTCTCTTTCCCAAATGTTCCTCCCAAGGCAGACATATTATATGAGGTTGAGCTCATCGGGTTTGATGAAACCAAAGAAGTAAGTTGCTCCCAAATGGCTTGCCAAATACTTCTTTTTTTTTTTATGAAATTCTCTAGGGTTGATTGATCTCTGTGCATTTCATAGGGTAAAACTCGTGGTGACATGACTGTGGAGGAAAGGATTGGTGCAGCAGACCGAAGAAAGATGGATGGCAATGCCTTTTTTAAGGAGGAGAAACTGGAGGAGGCCATTCAACAGTATGAAATGGTTACATTCTTACTGCTTGTCATTTAATATCGAGAGCTGCATCTGTACAATTTTTTTTCAGCTCTTTTCTATTATTTCGGTTTTCGTTTCTATAAGGTTCTGATGGTTTTTGTTCTTTTTAGGCAATAGCATATATGGGTGATGACTTCATGTTTCAGTTGTTTGGGAAGTATCGGGACATGGCTTTGGCTGTCAAAAACCCATGTCACCTTAACACGGCAGCATGTCTGATAAAGCTCAAGCGTTTTGAAGAAGCCATCGGACAATGCAGCACTGTAAGTATATAGTTTGATCGGCGTTTCTGGTGTCCTTGGATATTCCATCAATTCATTATTGTATTGCTTGCTTTGTGGTTTTTAAGATCACTTTGGGTCATCTTGTTTTGCCACCAAGTTGTAATTCACCTTGATTCTCTTTGTCTTCCACACATACACATGCACACCGTATAAACTTTCTACTGATATCTTTGCGATAGCATTGAATTAATTTGATTGGATGATGGGATCACAGGTATTGACAGAAGATGAAAATAACGCGAAAGCCCTGTTCAGACGAGGAAAGGCTAGAGCGGAGCTTGGGCAAACCGATGCAGCCAAGGAAGACTTTCTAAAGGCACGTAAATTTTCACCCGGAGACAAAGCAATTGTGAGGGAGCTGCGGTTGCTTGCTGAACATGAAAAGGCTATTTATAAGAAGCAAAGGGAGATCTACAAAGGAATTTTCGGACCAAGACCAGAACCTAAACCGCAGACAAACAATCGGTTAATCCATTTGCTAGTCCTCTTCTGGCAGTGGCTGGTATCGTTCTTCAAACACGAGAGAGCCAAAGATGATTAATACGAGGTCTGAGCAACCATACTGCTAGAAGAAAATCGTTGTATGATGCCGGTAATCTTAATAAATTTAGTGACTTTCTGGTGTTGCCCAAACTCTTGGTTAACCTTTCATGCTTCTTTGGATGTTTATTTTAAGGTTTTGATATACACTGGCAGTGACTGGCCCTTTCTCTGTATTGAGCTAACTCTTTCAAAAGGCTTAATTATATATTACTCTTGAAATATGAATTTACGTGCATAAACTTGGGTTTCTTCACTTGATCATGTACTTGGAAACACATTATTGAAAGAAAATGAACAATATTCTCAAATTGATCCTAGCTTTTACCCAAGTACAATCAAATCTCTTAGCTTTGAGAAATGTTTCGGTCAATTTAACGTATACGTCCAATCCACTCAAATCATGTAATGTAATATGAATAATCAATCAGCTGTTGTATACATTCAATCCAGTAATGTAATATGAATAATCAATTATATAAGAGATGCAGGCGGATTGAGCGTATACGTCCAGATATCTCCGTAGATCATTATATCATCAACCCCAAGTAACCCAACAAATCTTATATAACAAAATCAGAACTGTTATTTGCTTGCTTGGTGAAGTGGTAACTTTTCTAATAGCAGAAAGATCCATAAACAGAATTAAAATGCTGAAAACACAAAGATCAAACTATGATCCAATCCATCTCAGGATCTGATTCCAACATCATATATAAACAAAGAAGAATTGTATATACAAAAAACTAAACCAATATCTCTACCAAGACTGTTGTGGCATGGACGTCCAAGCAAAGTAAGCACAAACAATCTGTTGAGATATGTACACATAAACAGCAAAAGATAGGCTCATCAAAACCAAATCTTTCCAATCACCCTTTTGTTTTGGGCTCAACATCTCCTTCAAGCTCTTGCCAAACTTGTCAACACCAGAGACAATCTGTGAAAACAGTTTCTTGTTTTCTTTCCTGGTTTTTGGGGTTGATGATTTGTCATCTACTGGTTTCTGGCTTTGACAAGCTACAAGGACTAGAAATCTTGGGCAGTTTCTGCTCCTCCTCCTCCTCCTCAGCTCTTGATTTGAACTAGTACTAGTGTTGTTGTTGGTGGTGAAAAATGAATGACCAGTTGAGAGAGTAGCCATTGATTTATAAGACAATAATAATAATAAGCTTATAAAATGATGATGATGATGATTCTGGTCATGGATTGTTTTGAATTTTGATAGAGAGAAAGCAAAGTAGTTGTGTTTAATTTTGATCACTTTATAGAGACATTACAAGAAAATATCTTGAGAGAGAGTGGATAAGACTCCAAATTTTGTGTGTGTGTCATTTGTCCATCTTGGATTCATGTCAAGTCAATTATTATTATTACCATGTTTTTTTTCTATTAAAAAAAATATACATTTCTTATTGAAATTGTTTATTTCTTTCTCTTTTTGTTTTTTAACACCGGGCTAAGCCCCGACCTTCACAAACCCGGCCTTCAATGTTTTTCTTTGACTTATCCTTATCTAAAGTTGTTATGCTCGTACGGATAAATGGTATATTGCATGTTTACTAATCAGGAATTTTAATAAAGAAATGTAGTTTATTTACTGATTTGTAATTATTGTGTTTATTAAATGCGGCTGAAAATCAAATTATATTGATTCCATAAATAAATCATGAATTAAATTTATACTAAAAAGAGAATCGGTACGCAAATCATGAATTAAGTTCTTGTTGGAAACGAAATCAGATTCCCTTTCCATAAAACCTGATTACCTTTTATTTTACTTCCGATTAGTAAACGAGTCTAAGCTTTAACTTATTTTGCAAGCCGGGGTGTAGCTAGAAAATTTTCTCAGAATGAGCTAATTAATTTTTCTTATTTGATCACAAGTTTATCTAAATAATTATATATATATATATATATATATATATATATATATTAATTTTGATGTAATTTTTTACAGTTGATAAGTTCAATAAAATTTTCTTGTAAACAAATTTGAAATTTTTTCGAGCACTATAATTATTTTTTCCGACTTTTTTTTAACTTTGAGCATCATATTGAGACAAAAAAAATAAAATAAAAAATAGTTATAGTGTTCAAACAAAAATTCAAATTCTATTTACAAAATAGAATTCATTTCATTACAAAAATTAAAAGAAAAAAAATTCTCACATGAAAACCATTTTATGTCCAAACCATCGACACCATCATGAAATATTGAAATTAATTAATGAATAACATTACAGAAAAGTGAAATAAAATTATAGAAAAAAAAATTCAAAATTTTTGGAGTTTGAGGACTATTTAATCTAATTTTTTAAAGCTAAACCATTTAAAAAAAAATAAAAATGAGAAACATAGAAAAAATTAAAAAAAAATGGGAAATTTATATATTGAATATATATATATATTATCGATATTAAATATCACTCACTTTTATACTAAATCAAATGTTTGGTGTCAACTAAACCTAAATTCTTAATTTTTTCAGAAAAAAAAAAATTATAAACAAAATCAATGTATTTTTATTTTTCCAAAATTTTGGGCATATATAAATATTTTTTCCCCAAAGCTTGGCTGGGCTGTAGCTCGGCCAAGCCCATGAGGAGCTCCGCCCATGTTTGCAAGTAAACTTGTTTTTTTAGCAGAGTTGGTAGTGCACCTCCCTTCTACATAAGTGGTGAGGGGTTATAATCCCACCATACACATTTTACAAGTATATGTGGGGAGTTTTCTTCCCAGATTGTGAGAGTAATTATCTCTCGTTATAGGATAGATATCCAGGCCGTATATATATTGTTTGATATCGACAGATCCTGATAGTCCTATTATAATAGTTCCTGTAATACTTTAAACAGATTTTCTATTATCAGTTCGAATTGACAATAAATATATCAGGACAAAGAATGTGGACCACTAGATTTACATACTTTGACTCAAAGTGTATGCACTTGTCAAAACTTCTCCATAATCTGTGGTCCACATTCTTCGTCCTAATATATTTATTATCAATTTGAACTGATAATAAAAAGACTGGTACTTTAAATATATATATATATATATATATATTTATATATATCTTACCTTTCAAGCCCGACCCTCCTGAAGTCTAGAAAGTCAAACCCTATCCGATTATAGGGCTTGAATACTGGTCGGGTCGATAGTGACTATCCGGCCCGCCTGAAGTCTAAATAGTCAAGCCCTATCCGATTATAGGGCTTAAATACAGGTCGGGTCGGTAGATAGTCAAAGTGTCAAACCCTATCCGGTTATAGGGCTTGAGTACAGGTCGGGTCGGATCCTTAATCTGAGGAAACCTCTAGTTAGCATTGTTTATTTATTTTCCTTCAAAAAATTATTTTGGTATGGACATTTTAAAACTCTCATCTTGATATCTGAAATGTGTGGTCCACTTTGAAAAATATCATCATCAAAATCAGGGGACCCCACTACCCAAAGTGAATAAAAATCAACGGCTGACACAAATATTTGGTGTCAACTAAACCTAAATTCTTAATTTTTTTAGAAAAAAAAATAATTTATAAACAAAATCAATGTATTTTTATTTTTCCAAAATTTTGGATATATATAAATTTTTTTTCCCCAAAGCTTGGCTGGGCTGTAGCCCAACCAAGCCCATGAGGAGCTCCGCCCATATTTGCAAGTAAACTTATTTTTTTGGCAAAGCTAGTAGTGCACCCTCCTCCCATATAAGTGGTGAGGGGTTATAATCCCACCATACACATTTTACAAGTATATGTGGGGAGTTTTCTTCCCGGATTGTGAGAGTAATTATCTCTCGTTATAGGAGTAGATATCTGAGCCGTACATGTATTGTTTGATCTCGACAGGTCCTGATAGTCCTATTATAATAGTTCCTGTAATACTTTAAAATATATATATATATATATATCTTACCTTCAAACCCGACCCTCCTGAAGTCTAGATAGTCAAACCCTATCCGATTATAGGGCTTGAATACAGGTCGGGTCGGTAGATAGTCAAACCCTATCCGGCCCTCCTGAAGTCTAAATAGTCAAACCCTATCCAATTATAGGGCTTAAATACAGGTCGGGTCGGTAGATTGTCAAACCCTACCCGGTTATGGGGCTTGAGTACTGGTCGGGTCGGATCCTTAATCTGAGGAAACCTCTAGTTAGCATTATTTATTTATTTTCCTTCAAAAAATTATTTTTTCAAAAAATTATTTTGGTATGGACATTTTAAAACTCTCATCTTGATATCTGATATGTGTGGTCCACTTTTGAAAAATATCATCATCAAAATCAGGGGACCCCACTACCCAAAGTGAATAAAAATCAACGGCTGACACGAAATCCAAGGAGTCAAAAACAACAGTAGTTGTTATGACGTCAAAAGTCATACAAAAAGAGTCAAACTGTCCTCTGTCTTTGTGTCAGTCGAGATCAGAGATTATAAAATTACCATCTTGCCCTTTATCTTCTGAGATATGCAATAGCGACACGTGTACGTTCAAGATCGCGAGTTTGGTTCATTTGTATACGCATTGGAGTGGGTGTGTGATTTCGGTTTTGAAAGCAAATACGGACTTAGCAACTCCAACCGTTGAGCTGGGCCAATCACGGAACCTTATTTATATCGAGAGCTAGTTGTATGCTGTATCGCAGTACAGATGGGTAACCAATCGTATTGCGCCACGTAAGGAAGTTAGGACTTAAAGTATTGTTATTATTATTTTTTACACATTGATTTTAGTTCTTAATCTTTGTTTCAATCAATAAAATCAAAACCAAAATCTTAGGATTTGCATTTTGTTATCAACCAAATAAAAACTTAAAAAGAAAACAAAAAATGATTTTATAACTTTCTCTTTAACCTTTACATTGTCATCAAAATAAATAGTTTGATATTAAAATCTAGATTTAAATAATAAAATTCAATATTGATATAACATCAAACGATTTAATATCCTAAATATATATATATTATCATATAGTTTTTTTAGTTAAGATGTCTAAATTTAATTTGATTAAAACCTAAGTTAAAGGGTGGCTTTATTGCCACCCATAAAATGTCTTCCCACGTCTATTTTTATTTTATAAATATTTTATTGTTAAAATAATCAATAGTAAAATTACTTTAATACCCAAACAACATAAACCCATTATCATCGTCTTCATCAGCCGCAGTTGGAATTTTTTTTCTTTTTCTACTTCAATCAATTATTCAATACTCACAACCTTATTAAAAAGAAATCAAAACAGTACATGAGTCTTTTCACACTTTTTATACCTGTCAACTGCACTAGACACAAAATATCATTCCGTATTCCAATTCTTATAGAATAGCAATGGAATGCCTTCCCATGCATACCGTGCTTGATCACATTCACATCATCATAAACCTGGAGCCAATGTTCAAAATCTTCAAGTCTCCAACATCGGAAATATTAAGAACACTCAAAAGTCTGCACTTGTTGAGTTTGAACCCTTAAAAATGCATCTTTCAAAACATAATAAAGAAAATTAAAAGTTAGAAACATAGTAAAAGAAAATTAAAAGACTAAAGAACAAAACAAAAAAGGTTTCTAAAAAGAGACAAAAAAAAAAATAATAATAAAGGGATTAAAAGAGAATAGTTAATGTGGAAGGAAATAAAGTTATTTTTGAATTTTTGGCAGGTGTATCAAGAAAATATTGAGTTTTGAATTTTTATGATGGGTGTGTTGAGGAATTAGGTGTGAGGAGACATTTAATGGGTGGCAATAGAGCCGCATTAAGTTAAAAGATAAGTTGTTTTCATATTAATTTGATGGTCGGAAACAATTAAGTAAGTTTAAAAATACATAAATTATCTATTTTCAGCAATCGAAAAAATTGAATCGGTAGTACATCGTTCGAATGCATATCAAAAAGATCGTTATTAAAGAATTTTTTATTTGTACGTGGTGTTCGTGTATCTTTTCTTAATTATTTTAAGTAAATACTATAATAATAAATTATGAATTAGATTCATTTTCATTTTTCTTAACTATTTAAGTAAACACTCTAATTACAAATTATGAATTTGATTATTTTCCACATTTCCTAATTATTTTTAATAAATAATATAATCATAGTTATGAATTAGATTTTCTCTCTGCTCAAGTTTGAATAAACGCTTTATAGAATAAAATTTAAATTTCAAATATAAAAAAAAAGTCCACTCTATAGTCTATACTGAAAAACAGAGGAGCATGACCCATTAGATAAACAAAATCCGGAACACGAAGCCAACCAGTTGAGTTGTTCCCTTAAGTTTCACTCAAAGTCACTAAACTCGCGCACTTTGCGTGCCTAACCTTCTCTCTCTTCTCTCTCTGTTCACCAAAGTGTTGACTCCAATAAATCTCTCATTTTAAATTTTTTTCACATTTTATTATTTTCATCTTTTGACCACCACCCCACAACTCTCTGTCATTTTCTCCGCCGCTCACCGACTCATCTCCGCCGTCCATCCTCTACTTCTCTCCTCCGGTTTCGTGTCATCTCAGCTTGATAAATTTAGCTTCTTCTTCTTCTTTTCTTTTCTTTTTTCCAGGCAAGTTAGTAAATTTTCAGCTGAATTTTTCGGGAAAATGTTTGCTTGCTTGCTTCTTAGTCTAATTGCGAATCTAATAGCTAAATTTGGTATTATTTAAAAAAAAAAATCATTTTTAGTTTTGGAAATACAAATCTCTTGATTTTGGGTACTTGTGGTAAATTAATTATGATTTTTTGGTGAAAAAGTTAGGGTTTTTATATTCGAAGTCGTATATTGTTTGGTAACAGTTAAAAAAATTTCTTCTTTTTATTTCGTTGTTTTTGTTTTTTGTTTACAGTTTTTGGGATTGGATTTCTTGAAAGTAAAGAAATGAAGAGATTGAGATCGAGCGACGATCTCGAATCTTCGTATAGCGATAAAATCACTGGTAAGGATTCATCGTCGAACCCTAACCCTAATCGCGCGGTGTTGTCGTCTTCGTCTTCGCATCGTGGCTTTTACTACAAGTCTGATAATGGACGCAAGAGCTTGGTCTCTCCGTCATCATCATCATCCAGGTACGATCGTGACCGATCTTTAGAGGACGATAACAGAATTGTGCGCAAACGACCCGATCACGATTTCGAGTCGTTTGATAGGAGAAAAAGTGGGTTTGATAGATATAATAACAGAGATGGTAGTGGTAGTGATAGAGGTGTTCATAGATCAGAGAGCTTTTCTGGGTCTAGAAGAGAGTTCCCGAAAGGGGTTCGATCTGAGAGGGATCGAACCCGGAGAGAGGGGTCTGTTTCCTCTTGGAGGAGATTTGGGAGCGAAAGAAAAGATTTTGGAGTTGAAAGGAAAGAATTTGGAGGCGGACATAAGGAATTTGAGGAGATTAATAAAGGCGGTAGTGGTAGAGATGAGAGAGTAGGAGGAGGGAGTGGGAAGGCATTGAGGGATTTGATGAAGTCGCCGAGTTGGTCTAGGGATTCAGGGATGTGAGCAATCGAGGGCAAGAGGATTGGGGGATTCGAGGTCCAAGTCTAAGTCGAAGTCTAGGTCTTCACCAACGTGGTCGAAGGATTCAGTGGGGAGTGAGCAAACGAAGAGTTTGGAGGTGGCGAAGAAGAGTGTGGAGGTTAAGATTGAGAGTGGTGGAGGAAGTAGTAGTAGTAGTGAGATGGAGGAAGGTGAGCTTGAACCTGAGGTGGGTTGTGAGGGTGAGAATGGTTTGGCTGCTGATGAAGTGGGGAATGGGAATGAAGTGAAGGAGAGTGATACTAGGGTTGATGGTGATGATGATAAAGAAGTTGAGGATGTTGGGAAAGTTGTGGAGGATGAGAAAGAGGGGAATAAAGAAAATGTTAGTGAAGCGAAAAATGATGGTTTGGAGGAAGTTGGTGAATTGCCAGAGGGTGAGAACTTGAATGTGGAAAGTAGTGATAGCCGAGATGAGAAAGGGAATGCGTGTGCTGAAGAGGGTGACAAGGAGCAAGAAGAGGTTTTTGGGGATCGTAGTAGTGACGATAAGGAGGAGGGAAATAAGGATTCAGTTGATGAGAAGTCGCTGGAAGAGGAAAGTAAGGAAGAGAAGGGGATTGATCTTGAGTATAAGGCAGAGGAGGAGATTGAAGTGCTTGAGTCTAATATGGACCAAACTGCAGAGGACAATGGAGGAGGTGAAGTGAATGTGCATATGGAAATGGAAGGTTTGAGCCGTAATTTCAAGGATAAAGGCAAAGGCGTGGCTGTTACGCCAACCCATGATGCTGACTCTGCAGAAAACAGTGTATGGGTTGAAAGAGAATCAAGGGTTACTGCATCATGGAAGGCTGATGATATGGAAGGACCAAGTTCTAGGGGCTTCGAGCTGTTTACTAGCTCTCCTGTTAGAAAAACAGAAGCGAAAGCAGAACCAGGTGTTAATAACAAGGACAAGGATGATAAGATGGCAATGGAATCACTTGATCTTTCTCTTAGTTTACCAAATATTTTGTTACCTATTGGTGCTCGAGATGCAACCCAGGCTCCTGGTTCTCCGAGCCATGGGAGGAGTGTATCCATGACTAACACATTTTGTACGAATTCTGATGGGTTTACTGCATCAATGTCTTTTTCAGGCTCTCAGTCATTTTTTCATAATCCAAGCTGTTCATTGACTGGGCAAAATTCTATGGATAACTATGAACAATCAGTTCACAGCCATCCAATATTTAAGGGAGTCGATTGGCAGGGACTGTCTCAGAATGAGTCCAGTAGGCATAAAGAGATCCCCTTGTATCAAAGGATTTTGATGAATGGAAATGGCTCAATTCATCAGTCTCAAACATCATTACAGGGTATTCCAAATGGTCAAGTTGCACAAGGACAACATGTGAGGGTTGCGGAAGGAAGCACAAAAACGCCTAATGGACTTGATAGGCAGTTGAGTTTCAATAAACAAAATGATGTGCGGTCCCCTACTCATAGTGCTGGATCTCATGAAATTGGTTCAAGTTATAGTTTTGAGAAGAAGCGGCCAATGAGAGAGAAACAGGGTGGAGTTAGGTTATATAGGAGTAGTAGCCAGAAAGAACAAGAAGAACATCCGATGGGTGGAGCTGAATTTGTTGAGACGGTCATCGGGAGGATAGTTTCAGATCCTATTCATGTTATGGCTAGGAAATTTCATGAAATGACTGCACAGTCTATGGTGTCTCTTAAGAATAGCATCCGTGACATCATATTAAATCCAGACAAGAAGGCCCAACTATGTGCATATCAGAATGCTTTGCAACGCAGGTCTGACATAAACATGGAGGTGCTATTAAAATCTCATCAAGCTCAATTAGTGATCTTGGTTGCTTTGAAAACTGGCCTACTAGAGTATCTTCAGCCTAACAGCAGTAATTCATCTACTGATTTGGCTGAGATTTTCTTAAACCTAAGATGTCGAAATCTGACATGCCGTAGTCCTTTGCCTGTGGATGAGTGTGACTGCAAGGTTTGTGCGAAGAAGGATGGCTTTTGCAGTGGCTGTATGTGTCTTGTGTGTTCAAAATTCGACATGGCATCTAATACATGTAGTTGGGTAGGTTGTGATGTTTGTCTTCATTGGTGCCATGCGGATTGTGCATTACGGGAGTCTTTTATCAGAAATGGACGTAGCGCAACCGGGGCTCAAGGGTTGACTGAGATGCAGTTCCATTGTGTTGCCTGTGATCATCCTTCCGAGATGTTTGGTTTTGTGAAGGAGGTTTTTCTTAACTTTGCCAAGGAATGGTCTGCTGAGACAATGTCCAGGGAACTTGAATATGTCAAGAGAATTTTTCGTGGCAGTAAGGATCTGAGAGGCAAACGGCTGCATGAAATCGCTGGTCAGATGCTTGTGAGACTGTCAAATAAGTCTGACTTTTCAGAGGTTTTGAATCATATCGTTGGTTTCCTAACTGGTAAGTTCGCTTTATTTATTTGTATAACTGTGAATTCTATTGATATATTATTCGGATCATTCTGGGAATAGATTAATCTTTTAGTGCAGATATATGGTAGAAGTGAAAAAATAGGTTGGTTTGGTAAAGTGTTATTAGTAACAGAAGCAAATTATTACTTAACAGTGTGATTCCTTTGTGTATGTCGAAGCTTGCTTTCCGAAAAGATATAATGCATCCTTTTGTAACAACCTCAACATGGAATGCTCTATATTCCCTAGCTATATTTTCATTTAATTCATTTTAAGACAATATGCGAGTCACACAACTCATATTTGCTTTCATTGGATCGTTCTACTTTATCGCGGAGGACTTATGTTTTAGGGATGTTTCAGTACTTATGTTCTACTCTTGAGAATACATTTATAAACTTGTTTGATGCATGTTTTCTAATTTCCATGTTTGGCTCCATTGAGATCTGCCATCTAAGCTTTGATTCCTCGTTGTTATTGTGCAGATAGTGAATCTTCCAAGTTCAGCAACTCTCTTGTTTTCTCTGAAAAGGAACAAGTAAAAGGAAGTAACAGAATTGTGGCAGGGCCTAGCCATGACAACCCCATGTGGCTGAAATCGGTTTATTCAGATAAATCTCCTCAACTGGAAAGATCAGCCAGCCTACTTCCTAGCATCCATGTCGACCAGAACCAGAATGATAAACTCCCCTCTATGGAGTCAGAAATGCATAGAAGTGCTCAAAAGGAACCACCACTTTTTGATGAACTGGAGAGCATAGTGAGAATCAAACAGGCAGAGGCCAAGATGTTCCAAGCACGCGCAGATGATGCAAGAAGAGAAGCTGAGGGCCTGAAACGAATCGCCATTACAAAGAACGAGAAAATCGAAGAAGAATATAATAGTAGAATCTCAAAGTTACGCCTAGTTGAAGCTGAGGAAATGCGAAAACAGAAACTCGAAGAATTCCAGGGTCTGGAAAGAGCTTACCGGGAATATTTCACTATGAAGATGAGGATGGAAAACGATATCAAAGACCTCTTAATGAAAATGGAAACTACAAGAAGGAATCTTGCCTTGTAAGATTGATTGATTGATTGTTTGGCAGGTAATATTTGCCATAATAGTGCAGAAAATTTGAATGTCAGTAAGTAGTAGTATCTTTTAAATATGATGTAGGGTTTCTGATTAGTAGGGTGGCTTTCATTTTCATGTCCTCTTGGCTCTTGGCCTTGTTGCTGCTAACAAAAAATCTGTATAGAAACTGCAACATCTCTTTATGCTGTAAAAAATTTCCCCATTTGGGAAAGTAATCTGTAAAGGAGATCAATATATTTTGGGGTTTTGTTATTTGAAATTCTTTTTATGCTTCTTGATTTCTTCTGTTCATATGGTATAATGGTACATAATTAAATTAATGTGTACCCTAACTATTGTGT
The DNA here is from genome assembly GCA_030490815.1 of Acer saccharum. Classification (NCBI taxonomy): domain Eukaryota; kingdom Viridiplantae; phylum Streptophyta; class Magnoliopsida; order Sapindales; family Sapindaceae; genus Acer; species Acer saccharum. Next base: position 867,280 of record CM059873.1, on the reverse strand, counting down.
TAAAATAATAATTCTTTTTAATAAATTAATAATTCTTTATGATTTGTGTATATACGTATAGCATATCTCAAACAAAATATTACGTATTAATATACTTCAATTTTTCAACCAATTATATATGTTGATTGATAATAATATTCGGCATTACCTTTTGTTGAACAAGGGGTTTTTTTGTTTTTTTACCTTTCATCTTGATTGTTTTCTTTTTCTATTATAAATTATTTTGCTTAAGTAACTAAATATTATTTAAAAATATTTTTTATGTTGTTTATCATAATCAACTTTTAATATATGTACCCAAAGAAAAAAAAATGTTAATAAATAATTAATTATAAAAGTAATTAATAATTAAAAGAATAAGTATAATTTCCACAACAATTAATTGTAATTATTACTGGAATAATTTTACATCAATTAGAAGATTAAGTATCAATTATCAATCGATCAACAACTGTTTATGCTGGTAGATTAAAACCAGATTGCAATTGAATATTTTAAGATTTACGGGTTTTTACGTACACCCGGATATAAGCCAAAGGTGTCATTCGTGGACCCTTTGCGGCGTCTTTCGAATTCGGTTAGGATGCCGTGGGTTTGTATGGGGGGACTTTAATGAAGTTTGGAATGATTCTGAGAAGCTTGGAGGTAACGAGAGAAGTTGGAGAGCTATGTTTGATTGTGAATTAGAAGACATGAGTTTTGTTGGTCCAAAATTCACGTGGAGTAATAGAAGGGAAGCTATGATTATGGAAAGATTGGATCGTAGCCTCTGTAACCGCGGCTGGATTGGCTTGTTTCCCCATTTTGTGGTTCGTCACCTCAATTTTTGTGGCTCAGAGCCTCAGACCATAAACCTGTTGCCTTAGAGTTCTCTAATTCTGCTATGAACAAAGCTAATTGCGCTTCTAGGAGTAAAAGATTTTTCTCTAAGGAATGTTGGACTGACAAGTCAGAATGCAGAGACATTGTGGATTTTGTGTGGAGTGGAGTTTCTCACTCCAGTAAGATTCAAGACACTATAGGGAAAATTACTAAATGTGGGGAGGTTTTGTTTACTTGGAACATTAAGAAGAGAAGGGATCTTTGTCAGAATATCAGAATGAAGAGAGAGGCTTTGTCTAAAGCTGTTTCGGCTGAAGTTCCGCACTCTTGGAAATCCATTAAAATCCTTGAAACTCAACTGAATGACGTTTTGGAAATTGAAGAAAGATACTGGAAACAAAGGGCGAAGACAGATCAGCTTAGGAGTGGGGATTGTAACACTTAATTCTTTCACTCGAAAGCGTCGGCCAGAAGAGCTAGAAACAGAATTAAAGGGTTCCTTGATGAAGGTGGGGTTTGGAGAGACTCTCAGCAGGACATTGAGAGAATTACGAGTATGTATTTTGAGAAATTTTTCACCACAAGCAGACCTTTGATTTCGGACATGGAGGAAATTTTGGATGGTGTTCAACCAAGATTAAGTAACAGCTCCAGCCGGTTCCTTGATGCCAACTTCACCAGGGAGGAGGTTAAAAGAGCTATATTTGATATAAGTCCAATTAAGGCTCCCGGTAGTGATGGTCTTCCTGCAATTTTCTTTCAAAAGTTTTGGGACTTGATTGGCAATAACGTGACTAAGGCTTGCTTATGTGTGCTGAATAATGGAGCTATTGTGGAGGGTATTAACAGTACCATCATATCCCTCATTCCGAAGATCCAACACCCTAAATTAATTTCTGATTACAGACCGATAAGTCTTTGCAATGTCATCTACAAGGCTATCACCAAGACCATTACCAACCGGCTGAGACATGTTTTGGGTGAGGTTATTTCTGATACTCAATGCGCTTTTATCCCTGGCCGACTCATCTCAGATAACATCATTGTTGGTTTCGAGTGTCTGCATCGTCTGAAACGGCGCTAGCGGAAAAAGGGTTCTATGGCAATTAAACTGGGTATGTCAAAAGCTTATGATAGGGTGGAATTGTGCTTCTTGGAAGGTATGATGCTTAAACTGGGCTTCGGTGATAAGTGGGTTAATCTGATTATGAGATGCATCTCTTCTGTGACGTATTCCTTCTGTTTTAACGGCAATGTCAGTGGGAATATCAGTCCTTCGCGTGGTCTCAGACAGGGAGACCCCCTTTCTCCTTTCCTCTTTTATTCTGTGCTGCAGGACTAACTAATTTAATTCATAGGGCTTATGAGAAAGGGACTATTTCTGGTTTTAGGTGCAATTCCGGAGGCTAAGTCATCTCTCACCTTTTTTTCGATGATGATAGTCTTATCTTCACTATGGCGAATGGTACTAATTGTGTGGCTGTCAAAAATATTCTGGATTGTTATGGGAAAGCAACGGGCCAAGTTTAGGGATGGCAACGGATTGGATCGGGGATGGATACCCCATTATCCATCCCTGTATCCGTTTGAAATATGTATATCCATCCCCGCATCTAAATGAGCGGGGCGGATTCGGATAATCCGTACATTTAGATAACGATATCCATCCCCGCTCCGTCTATATCTGTATCCAATGAAATATATATGTATATATATATATATATATTGTTATAATTTATAAAAGAAAAACGTAACTAACGTGTATAATGGTACCTTTTATCCTATTTAAAAAGGGAGAAACAAGTACATCCAATCCAATAAAGTTCAAATAACATAAATTCAATAAACGAAAAAAAAAAAAAATCACATAAAACTTTACTATTTAATTTTCTCCAACAACTTAACAAAAAACCATAAATATTCTCATTCTTCCATCACCACAGTCCATACGACAATCAAGGTAGTCTCAACTCTTTAGGTTTTCGGCCACTTACTTTAGAAAATAGCTTTTAGGGTTTTGATGATAAAAAAATTAATAATAACTTATATAATTAAAATTAATTATTATATTTCCTTCAAAAAAAAATTATTATTATTATATAATAATTTTTATATTTTTAAAATATTAAAATATTAAAATATACATTGGATCCGGATGGGGATGGATATCCATAGACGATATCCATCCCCATATCCGAAAATTAAACGGATATTAGAATCGTATCCAACCCCGCTCCATCCCCGTAATAATAGTATCCATCCCCATTATAAATGGAGCGGATTCTTTCGGATATCCATATCCGTGGATAATTTTGCCATCCCTAGCCAAGTTGTGAATTTCAGCAAATCTGCGATGTGAATTAGCCCTTCTATTTTGGATACTGAGGGGAAAAGACTGGCCTCCTTAGTTGGAGTTAAATTGGTGTGGTGCCATGAAAAGTACCTCGGTCTCCCCTGTTTTTCTGGTAGAAACAAGAGATTGTTGTTTGCTAACATCGTGAACTGGGTGTGGGGAAAGATTAAAGGTTGGGGGGAGAAGCTTTTGTCAGTTGGTGGGAAAGAAGTTCTCATTAAGGCCATTATCCAAGCGGTCCAGATGTATGCTATGAGTTTGTTTCGCCTCCCCAAAGGTTTAATTGTGGAAATCCTGCTTTTGGTGGGGGAGTACTGATAAGCAGAGGAGAATTCACTGGTGTACTTGGGATCGGATGTGTAAGCCTAAATGTGAAGGTGGCCTTGGCTTTCGGGACTTGGAGACTTTTAATAGGGCTCTCCTAGCCAAACAATGTTGGAGGATCCTTAAGAATCCTAACTCCTTGACTACTAGAGTTCTTAGAGGTTGTTACTTTAAAGATGGGAACTTCATGGAGGCCAAGAGGAAGAATAATGGCTCTTATGTTTGGAACAGTCTGGTTTGGGGGAAAGAAATTCTGCAGGCTGGTGTATGTTGGAGGGTTGGGAACAGGAAATCTATTTGCATCTACGGGGATAAGTGGCTTCCTAAGCCTTCTACTTCTAAAGTATCCTCGCAGCCTTCTCTGGACAGTAACGCTAAAGTCGATGTCCTCCTATCTCCTTCAGGTGGGTGGAATACACAATTACTGAGGGATAACTTTAACAAGGATGATGTTCAGGAAATTCTTTGCATTCCCATTGGCTTGAGCAATCATGATGATACTGTTATTTGGCACTATGAAGGGAGTGGTTTGTATACTGTAAAGAGTGGATATTGGATTGGAAGAAATCTTGTTTCGAATCCGACTTCTTCGTCTCTTAATTCCATTACTTCTTGGTGCTCATTTTTCTGGAAGCTTAGGATTCCTTTAAAGATTAAGGTTTTTATTTGGAAAGCCTTCCACAACTGGATTCCCACTAAATCCAATATTGCTCGCAGTGGAGTCAAAACGAATGGAATTTGTGATATGTGTAAGGCCTGTAATGAAACCATCCTTCATGCTTTGTGGGAGTGTAGAAATCTGAAGGTCATTCGCTTGAATTGGTTCATCAGGTATGGCTCGTTCAAAGGTCATTTTAATTACTTCTCTGAGTTATTACTGAGTTGCACATCAGCTGCGAAAGCCTTTGAGTTAATTTGAGCTGTTTTGTATTATTGTGTGGAGGATTTGGTCTTTCCGCAACTCTTCTACCCACGGTTCTAGTTTGGGCAAACTGTCTGAGGTGTTTGATTGGTGTGAGCAGTTCCTGAGTGATTTTCAGAGCTCCAGGCTGGAGAACAGAAATAGACAAATGCCGATGGAAAACCCGGTCAGCTACTGGTTGCCTCCTGAGGCGGGTGTCTATAAAGCTAATTGTGATGTCAAGAGGGATAAATTGGGTGGTCGTATTGCCGTATTGGTATTGGGGTTGTTGTTTGGGACTGTAAGGGTGAGGTGTTTGCATCCTGTTCCCAAACTTTTGAGGCTAACTTAACTACCAAAGCTGCTAAGCTTACTGCTTTTGTGAAGAGTATTCAATTTGTTACTGATTGCGGTTTGGAGCCTTGTGTGTTCGAAGGTGAAGATGCTACGGTTGTGAAATGGATAAATGAGGGCAGTCACTACTCATCGGAAAATGGTGTTTTGCTGAATGATATCAGCTCTCTTAGCAGGCAACTCAGAATTGTTTTCGGTTCGGTTGTTTGTTTGATCAAAAATAAAATAAAAAATAAAGTAAATAATTATAAAAGCAAAAGTAGGAAAAGAATTAAAGAGACCTTGGAGACACTGACGTGTGTTAATGGTGGTAGAGCAACCAATATCTACCGTTGGATCTCTGATTGATCTGAAGGGAGGGTTTTGAGCCGTCGATCGGGAATACTTGTACTCAGGAAATTGAGAAACCATCAATCAATCAATTAATCAATTAATTAATTAATGCCTTTGATTAATTACATATCTACCACCTCACATGAGTACAGTTAATATTTTAATTTCATCTACAGTTAATAATTATAAAAGCAAAAGTAAGAAAAGAATTAAAGAGACCTTGGAGACACTGACGTGTGTTAATGGTGGTAGAGCAACCAATATCTACCGTTGGATCTCTGGTTGATCTGAAGGGAGGGTTTTGAGCCGTCGATCGGGAATACTTGTACTCAGGAAATTGAGAAACCATCAATCAATCAATTAATCAATTAATTAATTAATGCCTTTGATTAATTACATATCTACCACCTCACCTGAGTATAGTTAATATTTTAATTTCATCTACAGTTAATAATTATAAAAGCAAAAGTAAGAAAAGAATTAAAGAGACCTTGGAGACACTGATGTGTGTTAACGGTGGTAGAGCAACCAATATCTACCGTTGGATCTCTGATTGATCTGAAGGGAGGGTTTTGAGCCGTCGATCGGGAATACTTGTACTCAGGAAATTGAGAAACCATCAATCAATCAATTAATCAATTAATTAATTAATGCCTTTGATTAATTACATATCTACCACCTCACCTGAGTATAGTTAATATTTTAATTTCATCTACAGTTAATAATTATAAAAGCAAAAGTAAGAAAAGAATTAAAGAGACCTTGGAGACACTGACGTGTGTTAATGGTGGTAGAGCAACCAATATCTACCGTTGGATCTCTGGTTGATCTGAAGGGAGGGTTTTGAGCCGTCGATCAGGAATACTTATACTCAGGAAATTGGGAAACCATCAATCAATCAATTAATTAATTAATGCCTTTGATTAATTACATATCTACCACCTCACCTGAGTACAGTTAATATTTTAATTTCATCTACAGTTAATAATTATAAAAGCAAAAGTAAGAAAAGAATTAAAGAGACCTTGGAGACACTGACGTGTGTTAATGGTGGTAGAGCAACCAATATCTACCGTTGGATCTCTGATTGATCTGAAGGGAGGGTTTTGAGCCGTCGATCGGGAATACTTGTACTCAAGAAATTGAGAAACCATCAATCAATCAATTAATCAATTAATTAATTAATGCCTTTGATTAATTACATATCTACCACCTCACCTGAGTACAGTTAATATTTTAATTTCATCTACAGTTAATAATTATAAAAGCAAAAGTAAGAAAAGAATTAAAGAGACCTTGGAGACACTGACGTGTGTTAATGGTGGTAGAGCAACCAATATCTACCGTTGGATCTCTGGTTGATCTGAATGGAGGGTTTTGAGCCGTCGATCGGGAATACTTGTACTCAGGAAATTGAGAAACCATCAATCAATCAATTAATCAATTAATTAATTAATGCCTTTGATTAATTACATATCTACCACCTCACCTGAGTACAGTTAATATTTTAATTTCATCTACAGTTAATAATTATAAAAGCAAAAGTAAGAAAAGAATTAAAGAGACCTTGGAGACACTGACGTGTGTTAATGGTGGTAGAGCAACCAATATCTACCGTTGGATCTCTGGTTGATCTGAAGGGAGGGTTTTGAGCCGTCGATCGGGAATACTTATACTCAGGAAATTGAGAAACCATCAATCAATCAATTAATCAATTAATTAATTAATGCCTTTGATTAATTACATATCTACCACCTCACCTGAGTACAGTTAATATTTTAATTTCATCTACAGTTAATAATTATAAAAGCAAAAGTAAGAAAAGAATTAAAGAGACCTTGGAGACACTGACGTGTGTTAATGGTGGTAGAGCAACCAATATCTACCGTTGGATCTCTGATTGATCTGAAGGGAGGGTTTTGAGCCGTCGATTGGGAATACTTGTACTCAAGAAATTGAGAAACCATCAATCAATCAATTAATCAATTAATTAATTAATGCCTTTGATTAATTACATATCTACCACCTCACCTGAGTACAGTTAATATTTTAATTTCATCTACAGTTAATAATTATAAAAGCAAAAGTAAGAAAAGAATTAAAGAGACCTTGGAGACACTGACGTGTGTTAATGGTGGTAGAGCAACCAATATCTACCGTTGGATCTCTGGTTGATCTGAATGGAGGGTTTTGAGCCGTCGATCGGGAATACTTATACTCAGGAAATTGAGAAACCATCAATCAATCAATTAATCAATTAATTAATTAATGCCTTTGATTAATTACATATCTACCACCTCACCTGAGTACAGTTAATATTTTAATTTCATCTACAGTTAATAATTATAAAAGCAAAAGTAAGAAAAGAATTAAAGAGACCTTGGAGACACTGACGTGTGTTAATGGTGGTAGAGCAACCAATATCTACCGTTGGATCTCTGGTTGATCTGAAGGGAGGGTTTTGAGCCGTCGATCGGGAATACTTGTACTCAGGAAATTGAGAAACCATCAATCAATCAATTAATCAATTAATTAATTAATGCCTTTGATTAATTACATATCTACCACCTCACCTGAGTACAGTTAATATTTTAATTTCATCTACAGTTAATAATTATAAAAACAAAAGTAAGAAAAGAATTAAAGAGACCTTGGAGACACTGACGTGTGTTAATGGTGGTAGAGCAACCAATATCTACCGTTGGATCTCTGGTTGATCTGAAGGGAGGGTTTTGAGCCGTCGATCGGGAATACTTATACTCAGGAAATTGAGAAACCATCAATCAATCAATTAATCAATTAATTAATTAATGCCTTTGATTAATTACATATCTACCACCTCACCTGAGTATAGTTAATATTTTAATTTCATCTACAGTTAATAATTATAAAAGCAAAAGTAAGAAAAGAATTAAAGAGACCTTGGAGACATTGACGTGTGTTAATGGTGGTAGAGCAACCAATATCTACCGTTGGATCTCTGGTTGATCTGAAGGGAGGGTTTTGAGCCGTCGATCGGGAATACTTATACTCAGGAAATTGAGAAACCATCAATCAATCAATTAATTAATTAATGCCTTTGATTAATTACATATCTACCACCTCACCTGAGTACAGTTAATATTTTAATTTCATCTACTGTTAATAATTATGAAAACTAAAGTAAGAAAAGAATTAAAGAGACCTTGGAGACACTGACGTGTGTTAATGGTGGTAGAGCAACCAATATCTACCGTTGGATCTCTGGTTGATCTGAAGGGAGGGTTTTGAGCCGTCGATCGGGAATACTTGTACTCAGGAAATTGAGAAACCATCAATCAATCAATCAATCAATTAATTAATTAATGCCTTTGATTAATTACATATCTACCACCTCACCTGAGTACAGTTAATATTTTAATTTCATCTACAGTTAATAATTATAAAAGCAAAAGTAAGAAAAGAATTAAAGAGACCTTGGAGACACTGACGTGTGTTAATGGTGGTAGAGCAACCAATATCTACCGTTGGATCTCTGGTTGATCTGAAGGGAGGGTTTTGAGCCGTCGATCGGGAATACTTGTACTCAGGAAATTGAGAAACCATCAATCAATCAATTAATCAATTAATTAATTAATGCCTTTGATTAATTACATATCTACCACCTCACCTGAGTATAGTTAATATTTTAATTTCATCTACAGTTAATAATTATAAAAGCAAAAGTAAGAAAAGAATTAAAGAGACCTTGGAGACACTGACGTGTGTTAATGGTGGTAGAGCAACCAATATCTATCGTTGGATCTCTGGTTGATCTGAAGGGAGGGTTTTGAGCCGTCGATCGGGAATACTTGTACTTAGGAAATTGAGAAACCATCAATCAATCAATCAATCAATTAATTAATTAATGCCTTTGATTAATTACATATCTACCACCTCACCTGAGTACAGTTAATATTTTAATTTCATCTACAGTTAATAATTATAAAAGCAAAAGTAAGAAAAGAATTAAAGAGACCTTAGAGACACTGATGTGTGTTAATGGTGGTAGAGCAACCAATATCTACCGTTGGATCTCTAGTTGATCTGAAGGGAGGGTTTTGAGCCGTCGATCGGGAATACTTATACTCAAGAAATTGAGAAACCATCAATCAATCAATCAATTAATTAATTAATGCCTTTGATTAATTGCATATCTACAACCTCAACTGTTCTTATTCAATGGATAATCTTTTAACTTCCCTCTATTCAAACCAAGTATAAATATAATTACACGCCTCTTCTCTCTCTCTCTCTCTTTCTCTCTCTAACACCGGTGACTCTTCTCCACTATCTCGATCTCCTCCGATTTCTACTCCAAGCAAGCGACGCCAGAAGCTAATGTAGTTATCTTCCTCAAAATTCCTGGTATTTATTTTCCTATTCATTTCCTCTACTTTCCATTTATTTCTCTCTTATACCACCCTCAAGATTTCTTCTTTATTTTTTTTAAGTATAGTTCGATTTTTATCGCGAAATTTTTTATTTTTCATTTATTTGTCACGAATTTTTTTATTTTTCTGGAAATATTTAATTGTCACTAGAAAATTTATTTTTCATTTATTTGTCACGAAAATAGAAAAAATGTATTTGTCACGAAAATTTTGTTTTTTTTTTTTTTTTTTTTTTTTCTGTTTGTTACGAGACTTTTTATTTTTTCGAAATATTTATTTGTCACGAAAATAGAAAATATTTATTTTTCACGAATTTGTTTTTCAGAAATATTTTTTCTTTTGAATTTGTCACGAGATCTTTTATTTTTTCGAAATATTTGTCACGAAAATAAATAATATTTATTGGTCACGATTTTTTTTCTTTTCTATTTGTCACGAAAATTTTTTTTTGAAATATTTATTTGTCACGCAAATTTTTTTCGAAATATTTATTTGTCACAAAAATATTTTTCTTTTCTATTTGTCACGATTTTTTTTTAATTTTTTTTTTAATTTTTATTTGTCACGAAGTTTTTATTTTTTCGAAATAATTACTTGTCACGAAAATAAATAATATTTATTGGTCACGATTTTTTTTTCCAAATATTTATTTGTCTCGAAATTTTTTTTTGAAATATTTATTTGTCACGCAAATTTTTTTCGAAATATTTATTTATCACAAAAATATTTTTCTTTTCTATTTGTCACGATTTTTTTTTTTTATTTGTCACGAAATTTTTTTTTTTCGAAATAATTACTTGTCACGAAAATAGATAACATTTATTTGTCACGATTTTTTTTTTTTCAAAATATTTTTCTTTTCTATTTGTCACGATTTTTTTTTATTTTTTTGTCACGAAAATAGATAATCTTTATTTTTCTATTTGTCACGATAATGTTTTGATTTGTCACGAAAATAACTTTTTATATGTCACGAAAATAGAAAAAATGCTTTTGTCACGAATTTTTTTTATTTTTTATTTTTTTCTGTTTGTCACGAGATTTTTTATTTTTTAGAAATATTTATTTGTCACGAAAATAGAAAATATTTATTTTTCAGAATTTTTTTTTCTATTTGTCACGAGATCTTTTATTTTTTCGAAATATTTGTCACAAAAATAAATAATATTTATTGGTCACGAATTTATTTTTTTTCTATTTGTCACGATTTTTTTTTTTCGAAATACTTATTTGTCACGAAAATATTTTTCTTTTCTATTTGTCACGAATTTTTTTTTTTTTGAAATATTTATTTGTCACAAAAATATTTTTCACGAAATTTATTATTTGTCATGATTTGTCATTAAACTTTTTATTTGTCACGAAAATGTTTATTTGTCACGATAATATTTACATTTGTCATGAAACTTTTATTTGTCACGAAAATATTTAGATTTGTTAAGGAAATATTTATTTTTCACGAAAATGTTTATTTGTCACGGGGCTTTTTATTTCTAACGAAACTATTTATTTGTCACTAAAAATAAAAATGATTTTTCACAAAGATTATTTATTTGTCACATAATGATTTTAAACATAAATAATAATTTATTTTTCATGGAAAAAATGATTTTTCACGAAAATAAATGAATTTTCAAAATATTAATTTATTTGTCAAAAAAATTAATTTCTAAATAAACTTTATTTTTCACGGTAAAATTGATTTTTTACTAAAATTAAAATTAAAAACTGTGTTTTTTCAAGAAAAAAACCATTTATTTTTCACAAAAAAAAAAAGAAAAAGTTATTTACAAAAATAATCTTAGTATTTCACGAAATTGTACAAATATTTAACGAAATTAAATTATATATTTCATGAAAATTCACGAAAAAAAAAATGATTCCTGGTATCTCTACCATGCTCAATTGTTTCTTATCATGTTTCATTTGCTTGTAAATTTGTAAAATATTTAGTTTTCTGTTGAATTTTCTTCTGTAATTGCGTATGAGCTTCCATCTTAAAAATAAACTTCCTTAACAGGTGGCCTGGGCATAAGAATTACAGCTCGCAAATTTGATTTGAATGCAGCAACTCCTTTCCAAACATCCGACATATTGAATCTTCAACCTGTGGTTCTGAAGATAAGAACCTTGTTGAAATGGGCAAAGTTCTATTAGCCGAAGGTAGGCATTGTGTTTTTATCTTACCCATGACCCTTGAAAACGTATCTATGATGTTGGCTACCACTGCCATGATTATGGCTACCGTAGATTAACCATACTAACTTAAATGTTATAAAAGTATTGGTATTTTCTTTTCGTTTAAGATTGTGTTCGTTTTTTGGATGTAAATTTTTCCAATCGAAGCCACTTCAATGGGGCTTCTTGGTTTGGTCTCTCCATTTCTTTAGTAGCATCTTGCAGTCTCTTTTTGTTCATGGCATTCTTCTCAATTTCTTATGATATAATTCATTAATTACTAAAGATCCATTTATAATTAAATGTGATCCTAATGAACAATCTTTATATTACATTAGATAAATATATCATTTGGTTAATTGTATTTTTTAAATTACTTTATAGCTCAAAAGTAGTGTATATATATATATGTTTGGTAATTTTATTGTAAATATGTTGAGATTAGTTAAAATGATTAAAATATGCATGAGTTTAGGACCCTATTTCATTTTATTTTATTTTTCATTTATTATATATATTAAATCAATACTTAATTAGAATATTTAAATTAGAAAAAGAAAAATTCCATAAGAACAATTAAAGTATTTTTAAAAGATTTTATAAATCAAATCAATATTTGAATAGAATATTTAATTTTGAGATGAAATAATGTATATAAATGATTTTAACTTGATTTCATAAGGATAATAATGATATCTTAAAAGACTCACTAAATATTGAAATAGATTATTTAATAATCACTTTCAAAAAGTAATCCATCCAAATATCCAATAATCACTTTCAATGTGAGATTATTAATTAATCACTTTTGAAAGTTTCACAAAACATCATTTTATATCAAATTTATAAAATAATATGATTTTAACTTTTTAAAAACAATATCAAACTGGCCCATAACCTAGTTGACTATACGTTATCATGTTATCATTTATATTAGTATAAATTAATATAACCTATATGCCAAATAATTATATTATTTTAACTTTACGAATACATGATGAAATCCTTTCATGTAGTAATTATATAACAATTTATTATTTCATGGATTTTTCTCCTTGTTCGATTTAACATGTCATCTTCCTGGAACACGACTTGGCAAACACCAAGATCAATCATTGATCAAATCAAAATACGACAAGCTTATAAGGTAGTTGGCCAGGATAACACGTGACCAGTTGGTGAAGTAACTGATCAGATCAAGTTATGATCGGTTACGAAACAACCAGTTAACGAAATAGTTGGTTAAAGATAGATTTGGCCAATTGAGCAAGTTCCTGTGCATATCCATAATGCAATTAGTTTGGGTTGAAAGATAACCGAATAAATGTGCCAACCAACCAGACATTTATACGGATTACAAAGCCTGAACTGGCAAAAGAGATAAGGCAGAACGACCGAAGGAAAAATCTAAAAATTATATTCACAGAATAATTGCAAGGGTACATACAATGGATCGAAAATAAATACAAAAAAGAAGGGTGATGTGACTGCAGATTAACCCTGTGAGGTGTCTGAGGGTCCTCTAGGATCAGATGTGCAAGGAGGACCATCTTCGTAGCCTTTAGAGAGGTCACCAAAATCTGGCCAACTAATTTCATCTAGGTCATCGGTCATGAAAATGGAGTAGTCTGCATCTGGAAGAGGCCCAACGTCAACCATTTCACCTGAGGGGGTGACTTTATCGTCAGCATGAAAAGTCACCAGAGAAGAGACGGATGGCAACTCTAAGTGCATAGCATGAGGCTCTTTCCCGATCGATCGACAATAGGCTCGCCACCTTATCCTCTGATTTTTAATGGCCTCTAGGGAATTAGCCTTGTGCTTCGTGATCGCCCTATCCCATCTCCGACGGGCATCCTCTGTGGACCGCTCCCTGCTGCCGAAGAACACCTGAGCAGTACTCAACCCACGTTCCAACTCTCTCAGCATAACAGCGTCAAAAGCAGGAGACCTTTTATACCGATCAACAGCTTGGATCTCACGAGCCAGCTGGGCTTCCTCTAAAAGCATCTCCATGCTGACCTGCTGATTACTCAAGTCTTCAGTCAATTTCTTGAAGTGTAGTTTAGCTTCCTTGGCCTTCTGTTGTGACTCGAGTATCAAGCATTGGGCAGCAGCAAGGGTCTCTTTTGCAGTCTTGGCTTCTCCCATAGACTTGGCAGCTTCCTGTTCAGCTAAGATGGCCCTCGATTCAAGCTCAGCACTTCGCAATTCAGCCTTGGCAGTACTCGCCTCCAGTTGGCTATTCCTTAAAGAAAGCTCATTTAGGCTTTCAGTAGCGGCGGAGGCTTTATTTTCGATAATTGCTAGAGTCCTCCTCAGAGCATCCTCTGTGACTTCCCACTGTCTCAACCTTTCCTCAAAACCCTGCTTTATCTTCGACTCGCTGACTGAGGCAGATTTGAGTACATCATTCTTCTCAGCGAGTTCCCTTCTTAACCGAGAGATCTCTGAGGCTTGCCTTTCTTGGGAAATCAGGGCCCGGGTCAACTCCTCCACGGCCTGCAAAAGTCACAGTAAATTACATAAGATGATAGTACAGCGCTGGTCAATTATGAAAATAGAAAACTTTGGATACTTACATACACCCCATTATTGAAGACGGCGCGGATCCGTTCAGAACTGTTGGGAACTCTAGAATCATTCCAGTATCCCTCACCGACATAACCTCTACCAGCAGACATGCACTGTAACATGTCTAAAGGATCAACAAATGACCTACGAGAACTCGAAGGCACTCTCGACTCGAAATAAGCTCTGCTTGGGATAAGGGTTTGATGTTGACTCAAATTAGTTCTCCCCCTCACAGAGCGAGAGATAGGAGAAGACGTTCCTCGTTGACCCCTAGATCGGGGGGCAATCCGATCTAACCTTACAAGATCAACATGTAGCATACCAGTAGTCTGACTAGCACTGGTCGATCCAACTGGACTGACGGTTGCAGCAACTTCCCCCGGAAGAGGTACTTCAGCTCCTTCTACCTGGGTGACATCGCCCTCAATCAAAGGGGGTCGCCGGCTCGAACCCATAAGGATTTTGTCAGCTTGATCAACAGGGCGCTTAGGTGGAACATCCTCATTGTTTGCTTCCTCATCAGAATCAATAAGAACGAGTTGTCGACTCACTGTGAGCTTTGTTAGAGGATTGGCAAGGGGCTTGACGGGAAGATCAGAAGGGGCTCGTGTAGGGATTTGGGTAGCCTGAGCCATGGCTACAAAAAAAGGTCGGGGATCCTGATCTCCATATTGAACTGGATCAAATGATAGAGGAGTGTGTACGGCAGCAGGACGGTCAGACTTGCTCTTTGAACGATGTTCCCTAAAAATCAGGTCACTCAAGGTTTCATGATCCTCACCATCCTCATCAAGGTCCTCCACCATGACCCGCACATGATGAGCCTTTGGGCCAACCTCGACCGTTACAGTCTTCTGGGCGCGAGAAGCCTCGGGGGCGGAAGACCCAGCAACTGTCTTAATGACCTTCCTGCCAGCAGTTTCCTTGGCAACCCTCCTGGTGGAAGTTCCCATCGAAGGTTTCCTTTTTGGATCCCTCGGACGAGCTGGGCTATTCTCCTGCCCTTGAATAGATGGTTCAGAGGAAACATTAAGGTCGGGTTCATAGACATGCTCCACAGGGTCCTGATCGAGAGGAGCAATTCCCTGAGCCAGTTGGGCAGTAGTTTCCTTCTGGCTCACCCTATCTACGCCTTTAGCCTTCTTGGCTTGGTCACCAACAACCACATCGACCCCATACACTGAGGAAAGAATACAAGCAAATATCAAGTAAACGGGAGCGCAATAAGGAGAAACAAAAGAGAAAGAAGTATGAACTTACATCGCCTCCGATGCCTTGAAAGAGTCATGAAAAGCCCTAAACGAATCAAATTGCTCTCCACAAATAATTCCCGACAGTCTCGGGATTCCCAAGACTTTTGTGCGGCCCGTGCCACGTTCTTAGCTTGATCTTTGGTTAGCCCGGCATGAGTTTTATTCCAAACCTCAGGACTACAGAAGTGTCTTGGGACGTGGTCCTTGTTCAAATTTTGGTGAGGATCGGCCGCCACAGTTTCACCCCAATCTCCTTTAACAAAGAACCAACTGTTCCTCCAGTATTTGTTCGAAGACGGGAACCCCCAAATTAAGCCCTTGTGATCTTTGGAAAACGGAGAAGGGACCCTTTCTTTAAACTCGTGAGGAATCCAATGACTAGAAGAGGTAAATTGGAGGTAGAAAGTGCCTCCATTATCTGATCGGCCAAGGGTATAGAAGTTACGAATCTCTTGGGGGGTTGGTGGTTCCTTAGCCCCGATCAGTTTCCACAGATGCCATAAGCTAAACAAAGTCCTGTACGAGTTGGGAGCTAACTGAGCGGGAGCAATCCCGGCTGCCGCCAAAAATCTGGAAATGAAAGGTTGTAGGGGGAGAGTCACCCCTGAGGTGAGCATGGTCCCGTAGATAGCAACGGCGCCCCTAGGAGGGTTCCAGACAGCGCGCTGATCACTCAAAAATGGCATCACCGCCCTAGGAATGTCGAATCTCTCAGCATACTTTTCAATCTCCCGATTGGCAACCACGTTCACTTCAGTGTCAAATGCACACGGTTCAGCGGCGGTAAATGTCAACAAGTGTGGTTGACGATTTCTAGGAACTTCCTCCATTTTTAACCGCTGAGAAGGGATCTTTAGCTCTATGTACGAAGAAGACCTGGTGGTGGCTCTGCCGCCTTGACATGCACACGTGGCTTTCGACATACCTGGACATGGATCCATAGAAAAAACATTAGGATTAGAAGGAGGAGGCTGGAACTCAGGTCTCGCAATGGAATAATCCACACTGAAAGCTACGAGTTAGGCCTGAGGATTAGAGGTTTAATGATGTCTCCTTAAAAGGGACTCAATCCCCATTTTCTTTGTCACCCATCTCAACAGCACGAATATAAAACTCAACAAATCAATGGCGGGTGATAGGATCCATACCTGATTCTCTTTAGGTGACGAGGAATAATGAGTGATGTTTCTGGCAAGACAAGAGTCCGAAAAGTGGTGGAAATCCTCAGAGAGAAACTTCAAAAGAAAATAGAAAAAGAAAGAACATGTTTTTTTAGAAGAAGAGAAGAAACTAGGGTTATGGAAAGAAGAATGTGAAGAAGAATCTTACAAGAGAGGGCAAATGAAGAAGTTTTCAAAATATATAAAGAAAAATGACATCATGCTAGTCCGGAGAGATGTGAGTGTGCGTGAAAGTTGATGCATATCTTTGAGGATGGGCACACATTATCAAATTTGAATCTTTTTTTGTATTTATGATCTTCTGTTAATAATATTTTAATATATTAATTTCATAATTTCTTATTGTATTACAATATTATCTTAATTATAAGGTGAAAAGCTAATTGTAAAAAAAAAAAAAAAAAGATAGGAAATATTCATGGGAATATTTTTTTAGTGTAAAATTTGGTGCAATAGATTGGAGATGAAATAGTTAAATAGTGTGAAAGTTACACTATATTAGTGGAAAAGTTATACCAAAAACACCATTTGGGTCGGAGATTATCTAATAGGGCTATTGTAATATGTGCATCACTGTCCAAAGTTTAAAAAAAAAAAATTATTTGTATCGGTATAAATCTAAATAAAAATAAAAAATTACACAAACTTCCATATCTTAATGAACCAAAAGACGAACCATATGCAGAATGATAATATTTTAAAGCAATGAATACAAACAATGATTCAAATCAGGAATTCAAAGAAACTGTAAATCTTAAAGCAATTGAAGAAATTGAAGAAAGATTATAAATTTGTAAACTTTATAAAAACTTACAAAGATTCTCAAAGCTTTCAACAAGCAGTAAGCAGAGTAGCCATGGTCATCGCAGAAGATTGATGATACAAAAGTGTACACATATTTGTTTTTATGTGAGAAAAGAAAGATGGAGGAAAAGACTTAAAAGAAAAGCCTAATTACAAATGGTCTGAGTTCTCTTCATATAGAAGGAATGAACTCCGGTTTGTTCTTAAAGTAACCTTGGTTGGAAAAAGTAACTTTAGTTTAACTTCAATGATTACAACTTTAACTATTGTGAAATAGTAACTTGTCTGGTTATAATTATATATGTACAGTAACTTTTCAACTGAGAGATCCCTTATTTTAATTTTAATCTATACCTCGATAAAATCATATTGATTTGTATGAATTTTGATATGAATTTTTTTGTGGATGATAAGTTCATTGAAATATAAATATAAATAAATTTAAGAATTTTTCAAATACTAAAACTATTTAGCCCGATTTTGTTAAATATAAAAGCATTAGAACATGTGAGATATATAAGAAAATTCAAAATTCATTAAAATTGTTGTTGTTGGGGACTTTAATATATGCATAAGTAATTGGAAGTGAAACGGATAGGTAAAACGTTGGTTAAAAAAAAAAAAAAAAAAAAATTTAAAAATGAAATGGGTAGATAAAAATCTTCACATTGTTGGTTTTGGTTATAAGGGGGTACGGAAATGATGTCTTTTAAAAAACAAAAATAGTAGGGGTGGGCAAAAAACCAAAAAACCAATAAACCAAACCGAACCGATCTAATAGGTTTTTTTTTCCAGTTTTCTAATGTTGATCGGTTCATTTTTTTGAAAACCGATTGGATCGGTTCTTTTTCCGGTTCGCTATCCCATACCGGAAAACCGAACCGAAATCCAACTTATATATAAATAAAATAAAATAAAATAAACCCTAGTTTAATATTTAACAGTCCATAAAACTATAAAATTATGAAAGTGTGTCACATAATGTAGAACCAGAAAATCCTACGGTCAAAATTCGGTCAAAATTGTAGTATTCAGGGCACCGGCAATCTATGAACAATGCTTTGTCGTATACTTTGGATTCCTTGTAGAACAAAGCTATAGGAAGGGGGGTCTTGTCGGAATCTACTCGACACCCAAGTTAAACAATTTATAAACAAATAAATTAATTTCGAATCAACAATAAAAATTAATAAAATATAAATCGAACCGTAAGCAAAACTGTCAAAGCCTTGGTGGTGTCGTTTGGAGAGCCTTATGTATGTTTGGGCTGAGCGTTTTAGCAAATTAAATTGCTAGGAAGAGATGAGGCAAGACTGTTGTCGAACGAATTTTATATGTAGTCGGTGTTGGTGTTGTCTGTATGTGTATGTGTATGTGTAGAGGTTGGGTGATGTGATCAAATGTGAATGAAAACATGCAAATTGAGTGGATTAACGTTGATATGGAGGTGGATCATGTAGTTGACAGCAAGTGCATGTCGAATGAATAGTCACCAAGAAACAAAGTATACAACGTGATTTGTGGGGCTCAAAATGAAGTATCCAAAAGATAAAAATTTCTACCCCCCTATGTGGAGAAATGGGGTCTTATTTATAGGACTCACAGGGAGGTTGTTTCGTTTTTTTAGAAGAATCAAATCCCAGAGATCATGTCCTGATTTCGTGGAATTTGATAGTTCAAGACTGAATGGAGCTCAAGCTGGGTAGTTATCAAATGATAACAGCTAGCTGACTTTGTCAATTGAGCTGGATAACAGCTAGCTAACTTGGTCCTTCTCAACTTATTAAAGCTTATCACATCAGATTGGGCCTGCCTTCTGTTGGGCCTCAATATTTGGGCTGTGCTATTTTTGGCTACCACACATAATATATATATTTTTCTTTATTTCTTTTGCTAAATATTATTTTTAACTAGTATTTTCAATTTGTTCAAACACATAATTTAATTTGGTCAAAGGTCCAAAATGATTAAAATATGAAAATATGTGTACTAATTAAAACCCATGAATTTGACCTAGTAGGACCAAAACCGAACTAAATCGGTCCAATTCGGTTGGTAAGGACTTGTCATCTTGTTCTTGACTTGTAAGTTAAGGAATTGTCATACTTTACTTTAAAATGTGAATTGAAGGTTATGAATAGATTAGATCATATATAATACTGCCTATGTGGTTTTTTTTTAAACTTAGCCGTAACCGAACCATGTTTAAACCAGTTCCAAACCGGTTTTCTAACCGTTGGTTTTAGTCAAGGTTTTAATCATATAGTTTCGGTTCGAAACCGACGATTTAACCGAATGCATGACTACTTCAAGTCAGATGTATCATGTATGCATTATGATAGTTGAATATTGACTATTGAGTTATATGTTGAATTGCATCGATCTCCTGAATGAAAAACAAACCATCAAATATTGCACCCACAACCCATTCGTTTAACTAGATTGCAATTGAATATTTTAATTCATCTACAGTAAATAATTATAAAAGCAAAAGTAAGAAAAGAATTAAAGAGACATTGGAGACACTGACGTGTGTTAATGGTGGAGAGCAACCAATATCTACCGTTGGATCTCTGATTGATCCGAAGGGAGGGTTGTGAGCCGTCGATCGGGAATACTTGGGAAATTGAGAAACCATCAATCAATCAATTAATTAATTAATTAATTAATGCCTTTGATTAATTGCATATCTACCACCTCAACTGTTCTTATTCAATGGATAATCTTTTCACTTCCACGAAACTTTTTATTTGTCACACAAGTATAGATTTGTCACGATAATATTTAGATTTGTCATGAAATTGTTTATTTATCACGATTTATCTGTAACGAAATTGCTTATTTGTCACGAAACTTTTTTAAGTTTTTATATGTCACGAAACTATTTATTTGTTACGAAAAAATATGATTTTTCACAAAGATTATTTATTTGGTTTATTTTTTGGACTCAATTTAGTTATCGAATTGTTTTTATGATTTTGGTGAAGAAACCTTTTGCTTTTGCTTTCCAAAAGAATGCTAATTTTTTTTTTTTACAAAGAATTTTAGTCCCTAGAATCTATAAAGTATTTTTGTTCTTCATTTCCAAATCCGTAATTTAGTCAGTAGAATCTATATTCATTTTTTCTGGATGTTAACTTTACATGGAGTCATTTGAATTGATTGAAATTTGTATGAGTTATATCATATATGTAATATGAAATACATTAGAGAAATGTATGCTTTAAATTTTGTAAATTTGAAGTTCCCTTATTTGAATGGTCCTTTCATCATGTAACAATTTATTATTTCATGGATTTTTCTCCTGTTTATATTTGATATATCATAATATAATGAAGATATTACTAACAAATCTTATATATTACTAATTGATCATCAAATAATAATTCATATCAATTCTTTTTTGCTTTCATGATTTCTTCTGTTCATATGGTATGATAAATGACAAAAATTGCATAGCCTAGCTTCATGATTGAATTATCATTTTTTTTTGGGTCAAATTGGTAATTTGGTACCCATTTTCTACAACAAATTTCAAGCCCCAAGTTTACTACTTTTTTTTCTTATTTTTAAATTATTACATACAGTAGTAGCAGTGACTCGAACCTTAGATATGATAAATCAAATCTAATGCTTTTTTTTTTTTTTTTTTTTGTGGTAAATTGGAAAATCAAATTACAATAGAAACAAATTAAATTGGGCAGGAGATGAGGGTTCATTCCATCACAGAATTATAGAAAAACCAATCTAGCAGTACAATGTCTAATTATTCACTTGCTGCACAACGAGAAATGGACAGCATTTAAGAGTCAGCAATTAGTACTTAAACAACATCAAGTTTTTACAAATAGGGGAGAAAATTGTGCTCTAATTTCTCACTACAACACACCCCATCCAACATAATCTAATCTTCATTCATCGAAATCAGAATCATCGATAGGCTCACTCTCGGATTCAGGCTCACTCTCAGAGTCAGGCTCACTCTCGGAGTCACTCAGCACATACCTTGTCTGCTTACGGTTGGCTCTCTTCGGTCTTTCCTTTGTCAGAACAACTTCAGCAACTTCTTCTGATGTAGAAGGGGAACCTGAGAGTTGTGCACTTTCAGTTGATTCATCATCTTGAATGCTGCTAGGAGCTGCAATCCTGCCTAACACTGAACCACTCTTCTTGTTGAATGGGGAAGCCCTCATCTTCCTCACTTTCTTTTCTGGTGAGACTTCCGTTGGCTTCAGCATTTCTGTTAACAGCTTCTGGCCTAATAATCCCTGAGCCTCCTGCTGCTGCTGCTTCTTTGTTGGCCCTCTCTTCTTTGCTGCTGCAGGCGGCTTAGCTGCTGCAGGTTTTCTTCCTCCCTTCTTAGCTGCAACGATTTCAGCCTCACTTTCAGAAGAATCTGATATTGTCACTGTCTTTTTCCGAGCAGCAGCCCCCCTTTTGCTTGCTACTTTCTTCCCGGCTGCTGCTGCTGCTTGGGGTACTTCAGTTTCCATGACTGGGAGAAACAAAATAACAGAAGTTAAAAACAATACAGTTGTGGCAGAACAGAAATGTAATAAGTCATTTTGGTATGTGAAAAGAGCTTACCAGCTGACTGTTCAGGAGAAGATTCAAGGTTAGTTGAAGCCATTTGTTGATTTAATTTAGCAAGCCTTTGATTTAAATCGGGAATATCATCGTCATCCTCGTCCTCCTCATCAATCTGATAAAATAGGAAAAAATAAAATCAGTATGTTATAATAGAGTTGCAGGATATGAAAGAGAGTGGAATATGGAAAGAAGAAATTAAAATAAAAAAAAAAAAAACAGACCTTTTGGACAGGAGCCTTCTTTGATGCTGCTCTGCCTTTAGGTTTCACCGCCTTGCTAACATTTTCTGACAAAGCAAGAAATGAAACAAACAACCCAAGTTCAGACAAGGTGTTTCGATTTCAAACATCAAAAGTAAAACAAAATAACAAAGAAGAATTCCAGTCTCCACCTGTTTCCATAGCAGAAGTGGTATCAGAAGAAACTGCTTTCGCATTGTTGGCCTTTTTGTCATTCTTCCTTGGGTTTTTGGGTGCTCGTCTAGCAGGAACCTTACCACCGTCAGGTCTTATCTTGCTCTGCATTTTCCTTCCTTCCTCCTCTGCTCGAGCATCTGCTTGATCGAGCTCCTGAATTATGCACGGAATAATCAGAGATAAGAAAGAGCAAGGAATCAAATATAACAAAAGCATTGCAAAAGGAAAAGTGAATCCATAATTCATACATCAAGTTGTATCTCGAGAGCATCGAGATCTTTCAGCCACAAGGACTCTGGAGTTGATTTTCTTAAATCATCAACCTCCTTATTGACTTTATCCCTATCAGCCAATAACTCCTGAACCTTCTCAAGGGTCAAGGTTGCAATAGACATGGAAAGTAGATAGTCATAATCACCAGCCTTCACTACTCCATTGGAGCTGACAGCCTCAGCATTCTCTTCAGTTTCTTCTGTTTCATCAATTGCCCCAGCAACAGGCGGTTCAACAGATTTAGAATTCTTCGGAAAAGGAGTGAAACCTTTTTGTTGCAACTCAAGAAACAGGTCAGCTTTCTTCCTGTTGTTCACAATAATCTCTCCACTCACAACCCCAAGGATAAACCTAACCCTGTTTTCCAATTTCAACAAGTCCAGTTCAAGGTTCTCCAGTAGAACTTTCTGCACACGTTATAAAGAAATTCCGAGTTAAGAGCTGTATCCCATTGTAAAGTGGCTGAAATATATCTAAATTTCTGGTATATACCATGACCAGAATGTGCTTACCTTTCTTTTTATGTAAAATTCAAGCCTTAGGTGGAAAAAGTCCTCCAGAACTGCAGATGGAAAGTTGGAAAGAGTAAGTACAGCGACATTTATAATAACTTATAGTAAATAGAGTTATTCGAGTTATTCTAACTCGTACTTTGTTCTGGGACATCATATTTCTTAATAACTCCGTTTGAATCAAACAGGTGCATGTTACTTGTGCTTATTGTAGTGGTAAGTTTAAATTTCTTCAGCAAACCCTCTTGCTTGGCTATCATCATCTTCTCCTCAGACAAGAAAACTTCGAAATGTACTGTTGTATCATCACTGTACTGTCTGAATCCCTGAAAAACCAGAAAAAGAACCATCAAAATAAGAAATAAGATGGAAACACCCAGCAAAACCTTTTGGCGTGTAATTATACTTACATCAATGAAGGAATCACTCTGTTGAATTATAGACTCCAAAAATTCCCTATAGTCTTGAGTCCACCTACGGACTGGGAGCTCTTTGATCCTGAGTGTTGTGTCATTAACTTCCTCAATAATTCCAGTAACAGTGTAGGTAGCCCCAGCTTCCTTTGAGGCAGTTTTCTCAATAGTTCCTCTGAAGCCTCTGTACCAGGGATGCATGGGTTCCATCATTTCACCATTCAACAAGGCCCTCACATTTGCGACTATGTCTCTTGGGTTGTAATTAGGGACGTAAGAACTCCATCCAGTCCCAATTCCTTCACTACCATTGACAAGGACTGTTGGAATGATTGGCACGTACCTACATACAAAGCAAATTAGTAAGCTTGATTTGTCAACATTTCCTAAAATAGCTTCTACGGACGTAACAAAAAATAATTACCAAGAAGGTTCAATAGTTTGCCCATCTTCATTCAAATAATCCAGAAGCCTGTCATCATCCTTCGGAAAGAGAAACCTTGTAATAGGAGAAAGCTTGGTATAAATATACCTAGCACTCGCAGCATCTTTGCCTCCCTGTAAGAATCGAAATTAGTATACATAAATGAAGCAAGTAAATAACAATAAAAGCAACAAAATTTAGCAAATTGGAACTGAGAGGTACTATATCTCACCTGGTTACGTGTTCCAAATTGGCCATTAGGTTGAAGAAGGTTTATGTTGTTGCTGCCCACAAAATCCTGTGCCATTCCTACGACTGTACTAGAAAGACTCTGCTCACCATGATGGTAAGCAGAATGCTCAGAAACATAACCGATAAATTGGGCAACCTTTGCTTCTTTAACAAAGTTTCTCTTGAAAGAGCAGAAAAGGATCTTCCTTTGACCAGGCTTCAAGCCATCAACCATTGAAGGAATTGACCTCTGGAGATCCGCCATGGAAAACAAGATAAGCTCCTTGTTGACGAAGTCACTGTATTTAATGTATTTCTCTTTCTGATCAAGGTGAGTACCAGGCTGCAAATCCAGAAAGGTAAAGATTTCACGAAGTTCTTATGGAAATGAAAACTTTTTGGTCTAAATTTTAATTTTGTCAAACCTCAAATTGCAAGAGCCATTTCTTTCTTGCTTCTATCTTCTTCTTGCTGAAAGCAAGCTCAATTGCTTCCCCGTCTTCCTCATCTTCCCATACAAAATCTTTTTTGTGCAAATCAATCTTTTCAAAGTACTCCTTCCCTTCCTTCGATGTACTTGTTCCCAGCCCCTATAGTAATAAGGCATGGATTAGAATTAAAGCTGATGGTTGATGGTTGATAATGCAAATTCAAAATAATTTAATTGTTTCCTTACTTATGAAATCAATCAAACAAACCTTATAATACTTAATGGACCAGGCACTTGCATTCCCCACCAAGCTTTCCTTCCATGACTCATACTCGGGCATGGAGTAAAAAGATAACACTTTTCCATTTTTGTTGGTTGCCTATACGGACAATAACTACTAAAATTAGACAAATTCTTTGAGAAAACTTCCACCATGTAAGTAATAATTAAAGGTTAAGTGTACCTTCACAATTGGCGTAATAAACTCAACTAAGAAAGATGGAACCTTCAGCAATGATGGCCAGAAAGAATGAATGAAATTAATCAACAACCCTTTGATGTGTGAACCATCATGATCCTGCGCAAGCATAAAGTTTACAGCAAATCACACGCCCATTAGCATTATGACAAGATAGAAAAGAGAGAACAGAGAGAAAACAAAAGTGAAAGTAAGTAAGAACCTGATCAGTCATTATCATCATATGACCATATCTCAAAGCCTTGACACTGTTGTATTCCACACCTTGCTTCAGTCCAAGAATCTTCTTGATGTTCCCAATTTCAGCATTATTTGTAACCTGATTGCTGCTGGCTTCCCTCACATTGAGTAGTTTACCTCTCAACGGGAAAACACCGAAGCGATCTCGACCCACAACAGATAGCCCAGCCATCTATTTGTACATTTAAATCTGTTAGACTTCTTGAAATTTAAAAATATAACCAGAACAAGTAACAATTTTGCAGACATGGATTGCTCGACATGGATCACATGACATAGCAAGAGAACTTACTGCAAGAGCCTTGGCTGAATCTCCTTCTGTTAAAATCAAGGTACATTGATCTGAGTTCTTCCCTCCCGCAAAGTTAGCATCCTCCAGCTTGGTAATCCCACGTACATCTTCTGTCTTAGTTCCATCAGTTTTCTTAAGATCTTTGCTCTGCTTGAAATTTGCCCACGAAAGTAGAGTATCCACAATGCCAGACTTTGTTGTAACTGCAATACAATCAGAGCACATCAATCAAAATTCATAATCTTAAAATTGGCAGTCATCATTTTCTGAATCCTAGTTTCTACAGCCGACAGATGATGTAATGTAGCAAACCTTTCTTCAAAAATTCTTCTCTAAGTTCACATTTAGAACCAAAACTGCTCTGGCGAAGAGTCAAAGCCTCCTTGGTTTGAGAATCGAAAGCAGGGTTGTCAATAAGGGCATTGACAAATACCCATAAATGGTTCTTCACATTATGTGCTTTGACGTTAGCATTTTTGTTCTTCTTATTCACAACATTCATCACATGGTTAGCAATCTGATTGGCAACATAATCTACATGAGTGCCACCTTTGATTGTCGCGATCGAATTCACAAAGCTGACCTATTGGACAAACAAAACACATAAGCATAAGCTTCACACCTAACAAGTGCAACATAGGGACAACTTAGATTAAGAAATTCATATATACCTGCTGAAACTGTCCTTCACTAAGGCTCACGCATATCTCCCACCTATCATTCACTTTCTCATGAAACCTAATCAAATCAATGAAACAAATAAGCCAATTTCCACACACAAACATACAAGGAACTTCAGATAATAAACTGAAAGTTCGTGGAAATTACCTTGCATTAGATTTCGGATACAGATCAACATAGTCTTCAAAAGATTTCACGGGGACTCGTTGCCCATTCAGTTCAACCTTCACAGTCTTTCCAAGACAGCCAGCCATGTCAACTACCCTCTTTTTCATCAGGCCAAGGACATCATCTTCTAGTTGGGTCATGTTAAACTTGCCTAAGTCAGGCTTAAATGAAACCTTGGTCCAATTCTCACCCTGCTTGCATTTGGTTATGGCAGGCTCGGATTTCTTCCCCATGTTGTTGGAGAAAACCTTCAAATATAAAGCAGAGCCAACATAGATATGAGATGAGATTAAAGGATTGAAATTTAAATTAACCTAGACAGAAAGTACCCATAACAAATTGGTTCTCAATATTATCATCACAAATAACCAAACACCAATTCATGCTCCTCTTTACATAACTCTAACTATTACAACAAAAATCTAACAAAACAGAACAAAAATTACAAGGAAACAGATGAAATGTAATCAATTATCTATCTTTCAAAACAAATGCAGTTAAATGCCCAAAACAGTTGCAGAGAACCCTAATCAAAACCCAACAAACAATCTCCAAAAACCCCAAATCAGAAAAAAAAAATTACAATGATCATAAAAATGCTAAAAATCGTCCGGCTAAAACCCTAATGAGAACCAAAGTTTAAAGCAAAATGACCAAATCAAAACAACAACATGACCATAAAGTGGCAATACTATAATTATACCTGCTTATACTTCTTCAGCCTCTTGCCATCAGCAGTCTCGATGACAAACTCGGTCGAAAAGATATTGGTAAGCTTAGCACCGTACCCGTTTCTCCCTCCGGTCGTCTTCTTCTCGTTATCGTTGTAGTTACTACTAGTAAGCAAGTGCCCGAATATCATCTCCGGCACGTAGACGCCCTCCTCCTGGTGGATCTCTACAGGGACCCCGTCTCCGTTGTTGTAGACGCTGATGAAATTCTGCTCCTGGTCGATCACCACCTTGAGCGAGTCCATTTTCGGGTCTCTCTGCTTGTTGTCGGCGGCATTGACCAGTATCTCGTCGAAGATCTTGTAGAGCCCCGGGACATATGAGATTGAACGGTGGACCATCGTCTTCGCTTCCTCGTCGTAGATCCAGAGCATTTGCGTGTGCTTCTCAATGGATCCGATGTAGGTGTCGGGTCGGAGAAGGATGTGCTCCAGCTGACTCTTCTTCTGGTACATCTCTTCGATCGTCTTCGGTCCAACATTCACATTGTTGCTGCTCGTCAAAGGAAGCCTCTTCTCCATCGTCGTGAAAACTGAGATTCGACTTTTTTTTTAATTTTTTATTATAATCTAATCTATGAATGATCAAATTGAAACCGAAACAAGAAACAGCACATGAAAAAAAGAGAGAGAACTTTGTTAGGGTTTTGGAGAGAAAAACCGAATTAGAGAGAGAGACACAGAGATGGTGTCTAGAATTTTGCAGACATGAGAGAGTGAAGAAAAGTTAGGGCTTTTAATCGGAGATATAGAAGGGAAAAAGAGAGAGCTAACGGTAGAGTTTGACAAATTTGAATTTTGAATTTTGAATTTTGAAATTGAAATTTGAGAGGGAATTTTTAGATTGAAGGGCTGAGATTGGGTGTTGGAGGATCGTACGGTTCTAGATGGTCCTGATTGGGTCACGTGAGCGTGCGCGTGCCTGCGTGGAGAAGAGAATGGGAGCGAGCGTGTTTGGTAACGTTTCCAAAATCTGTTTTTTCTATTTTTGAAAACTATTAAATTATTTCTTTCACAAAAAAAAAAAAAAAAAAAAAAAAAAAAAAAAAAAAACTATTAAATTATTTGTCAAAATAAAAACAATTAAATTAAATTCTAAAGAAAACAACTATTATATTTTTTTTTGGTTTTGGAAGAAAAAAAATTAAAAATTTAAATTAAAAATGAAAGTGTGTTTGATTACGTTAGTTATAAAGTGGAACTTGCCAAAAATAACCATATATATTATGGGAAATTCGTTTTTAACCACAAACGAAATTTTAATTGTTAATAACCATATTTTTGAGAAATTACTTGAATGCCCCCATATAAAACATCCCAAATCAACTCTCTCTCTCTCTCTCTCTCTCTCTCTCTCTCTCTCTCTCTCTCTCTCTGAGATATGCCTTTCGCTGGCGTGCTTGAGGGTCGCCCATTGCCGGAGTCGTCACCCGAATGTCGTCGTGCGACCTTCACGAACCAGCGGTGCCGTGGTTCGTCAAGCACAGTGTCTTAGTTCGTGCGACGACTAGGTGGTGGTTCGTGCGCTGCCGCTAGTTCATGCGCCGCTGGTTCGTCGACGACCAGGCGACGTTCGGCCTCTCCTTTCTCTCTCCTCTGTTTCCATTGATGATGTGATCTGCAAAAAAATAAAGAGAAACAAAAAACAAAAAAAAAACAAAAAAAAAAACCTAAACCTAATTTGAGGAAGAAGAAGAAGGGGAAAATTTCAATTTAGCATAGATTTCAAGTTTGGACATTTCAATTTAGTTGTGATTTCAAGTTTGCTTCGAGGTTTAAAAAAAACTATTTTCAAGGGTACTCTGGTAATTTATGGACATACACTTATTATTATTTTTTTTTAAAGTGGTTATTAACAATTAAAGTTTCAAAAGTGGTTACTAATAAAAGTTTAATAATTCCAATGGTTATTTTTGGTTTTCTCTCTTAGTTAAAAGTAGGTTCCTTAAAATTGAAAACAATATGATTACGATTTATATAATTCCTTAAACGAGGGTAAAAATAGTGGATCAAGATCCTTTCTTCACCTTTTATGTCCTCGCCTTCATAATCTATTATCATGTGTCTAATATAACAAATAAATGGTATGAATTATTTCTATTAATTTTTATGTCTTTACACTACAAGAAGATATAATTGATCCAGACCATTAATTTAGGTGAGGATACAAAATGTGAGGAGATGATCCAAATCCAAAAATCGTGAAATAATTATTTAGATAGTGGAGTTGATGGTTTGGAGTGGAGGAAGCGACTTGAAAGTTGTACCCACAACCTTAATGTGTTGTGCCAACCTCATCTTGTCAAAACAACTCAATAATTTGTTGAGATTTACTGATATTAAGCAGTATATGCACAGGATAATATGAGGTTAGTCCGTTGGTATGCTCCTCACACCTACACCACGAGATTATGGGTTCGAGTCTATCCATTCTCTTAAAACCTCGAATTATTGTAAACATCATATATGCAACCCGAATATTTTAAGGACAATGTTTGGGTATTGACCAGTCAATACTGACCTCACTAATATGACGTTGGCACATGGCCCATTTTGAAAGAATGTAACGAGATAAATGTAAAAAGTGAAAGAAAAAATACCACATATCAACACCCCATTAGTGGGTCAGTATCTTGGGTACTAACTAGGCACTATCCATATTACAGTAGTCTATTTACGGTGGCAATCCCATATTTGATCTTGAATGGATGTGGATCTAAATTGAAGATCGTGTGGACCCGAAGTCAAATCGAGTCCAGTTCAATGAATTAAACAATGGGCCCACTCTACCCTTTCTCGTTCTCCACTTAGCCCAATATAATACCAAAATCCTACCTATCCATATTATGGGCCTACTCGTGGGCCTTTCATCACATGCACTAATTAATATTCTAATCCATTTCTTTGATTACTATTTTAAATTAAAAAAACGGTGCATATTTTTTTTTCCGTCCATCTATCACTAGAGCTACACCCCTGGGACTGGTGCATAATTAATTAATTATGTATTTAAGTGTATATTGTCTAAACTCTAAATCATGTATGTACGTATACATAAAAAAAAAAGTATATGTACTACAAAATAAATAAATAAAATGTCGCGTGTTATATTTAAAACATCGTTTATAAAGTCGTACATGACCTAAACCCAAACCCAAACCTGAAACCATTTACAAACATGTGACATTTAAAAGTGTTTAATAATCAAAATTTTACGTAATAGAGAATAGTTGAGATAGTTATGTAATAGAGAATAGTTAGGTTATTATTTCTAGACAGAGTAATGGTGAAGTGGTTAGGAAATTTATTTGGGTTTGATTTTTTTTTTTTTTTTTTTTTTTTTTTTTTTTTTTTGCATTAATGACTTTAAATTAATTAAGAATCTACCGACAATTTATGGAGTTTAGTGAAATGGTGAATTTGTACAACTATCATAAGTTCATAACAATTTGATTTTCTACATGTGCCAAACACCCATAATTTTCATAATATATATAGTTTAATGTTAATCCCGTAAAAAAAAACTAGTCATACTGAAACTAAATTATTGATTTACCGACATCAAACACTATTTAATATAACTATTAATATTCATGAAACTAGATATCTTCGATACTTTATCTTTGTATAATTGTATGGTCTCCATCGTTACAGGATGGAAATGTATACAACTATTCAATCAAGAATCGACATACCGGGACGGATAGCAAATTCCGAGGAGATAATAATGGAATGCAATTTTATATACCTATGCATGAACAATGATGTTCTAGGCAGCACAGTGCACGTGGCATACATAATACATCCTGACCCACCACCGCAAGCTGCACATGCAGATGGCATGATTATGTATACCATACATTACACAACTCTCATGCATGCATGCATGCATGTATGTATGCATATATTTATTTTATTTTTAGTCTTGGAATCATATGTTACAGCGTCAATGTATGGTAAAATGAATGAATGCATATCGTCTCATTATTTGTCGTGTATTTAATATAAAATAACATTATTTAAAAAAATACTAAAGCACGGATCCTAACACTTTAATTATTGGGGTTTTGATTCCATCATACGCATCTTACTACCGTATGTCCGTATACAAGAAGTTTTCTCTTTAGTGGTGACGGAGTAGATATCTGATCACACATGCAGCGGTTGTCGGAGTAGATATTATATAAGTAGTAGATATCCAAACCATACATATAGATAACTCCAGAAAGTCGCCCTAGAATATAAATACCTAAACTGCTGTTGCTTCTTTGAAATTTTGTGTCTAAAATACGTAGAGAGCAGCAATTAAAAACCCAACCGACAAGAACAGAAAATTGTGAAAACCAGCTATGCAAAACATGGTTCAAATGTAGTGGATAAATTACAAGAACCAGCAGTACCATGAATTATGGAGAAAAAATCGGATTTCGAGAACCATAGAGACAAGCAGACAGATGTATCAGTAGGGTTGCTTGGTTTAAGCACTCTGGGGGGTGGGGCTCACAACGTGATTTCTGCTCAAATTAAAAATAAAAAAGTTTATCTTTTCTCTCTCATTATCTTACTTTTCTGTTCCAGTTGGACCAATTCTCAAATTTCTATAAATTTTAGCTGTTTATAGTTCAGTTTCTCTCCTGCACCAAAGTACCACCATACCCACTTCACTCTTCACACCCACCTCTCTTTATTCTCTCTGTGAAAATGCCTGCATTTGCTCGGTTTCTGCTTGCTTTGACATTGTTGGTGTTCATTGGGTCTGCTTCTGCTGCCAAGTACTTTGAAGGTAGTTTTAAGTTTCAACAGCTTTAGCTAACAATACCCATTTGGTTTTTTTTAGCTATACATTTCTTCAACTTAGATCTGTTCGAGTTGAGCTCTTATGTTCTACAAAGTTGGGATCTTTATTGTTTTCTTGTGTTAAAAATCTAGACTTTTTGAAGTTGATCTACTGATTTGTTTGCATATCTGATTTTTTTTTCTTCCTGTTTTTCTTCTTCAGGGTACCTTCAAAATGGAAACTTTGAAGAACAGCCAAAACCAAGCAACCTTAAAGGCACAAAACTAGTAGGAGAACATGGACTCCCCAAATGGGTAACCAAAGGCTTGGTTGAGTACATCCATGGTGGACCTCAACCAGGAGGCATGTTCTTTGCTGTGTCTCATGGGGTCCATGCGGTCAGGCTTGGAAATGAAGCTTCAATCTCTCAAACCGTACCAGTCAAGCCAGGGTCCTTGTATGCATTGACATTTGGTGCATCAAGAACTTGTGCACAAGAGGAGGTTTTGAGGGTTTCTGTGCCTACTCAGTCAGGAGACCTACCTCTGCAAACACTTTATAGTAGTGATGGTGGTGATGTTTATGCTTGGGGTTTCATAGCCAGATCTAAAAGTGTCACAGTGACATTCCACAATCCTGGAGTTCAAGAGGATCCTGCTTGTGGCCCACTTATTGATGCTGTTGCTATTAAGGAGCTCTTTCCTCCAATGCCCACAAGAGGTAACACAACACAATTCTTTTGTTGGTTTATGATTTTTGTGTTAGACAATTCAATGGTAGGGAATTTGATTGGTGGTTTTGATTTAGCCTTGCCTTTATAGCTTGATAATAGTATATAGTCAAAAACATTCTTTGGGAATTCTTGATTGTGTGTGCTTGCCTGAGCTATGTACTCCTCAATTTGTGTTGAAGTGATCTCCTTAATGTGGTTTGAACTCCAATTTGTTTGAAGTTGTGTGTTTGCTTCTTCAAACCAAGCTAGGAAGGACATGGATGATTTAGTTGATTACAAATGCTTAATTACTGTGAGCTGATATCTGTCAATGCTCTCTCTTGCAGATAACTTGGTCAAGAATCCTGGTTTCGAAGAGGGTCCACATAGGTTGATGAACTCAACCAATGGTGTCCTCCTCCCACCAAAACAAGAAGATAGGACATCCCCACTTCCCGGGTGGATGATCGAATCACTTAAAGCTGTCAAGTTCATAGGCGCCAAGCACTTCAACGTACCCTCTGGCCGCTCTGCAGTTGAGCTTGTAGCCGGTAGAGAGAGTGCAATTGCCCAAATCCTCAGAACAACTCCCAACACAGTCTATACCCTCACATTCACAGTTGGAGATGCAAAGAACGGATGCCACGGATCAATGATGGTCGAAGCATTTGCCGCTAAAGAAACCTTGAAGGTCCCATTCGAATCGAAAGGGAAGGGTGAGTTCAAGACTGCAAGTTTCAAGTTCAAAGCAATAGAACCTAGAACAAGAATCACATTCTACAGCTCTTACTACCACACCAAGAATGATGACTTTGGATCTCTATGCGGCCCCATTCTCGACGACGTTAAGGTTTCCAAGTTAGCTTAGATGGTGATATACATCATCTCTTCAAGTATCTGGTATTGAATTATAGAGATTTCGCAACTGTTATTTGATCACACTTTTTGTATATTTTGGGTCCATTATTGTGAGGCACATGCTATGGCTTGTACTAGTCTAAAAGGTATTTGGAAACCTACTCTGTTTTTTAATAGTGATGTCAGTAGAAAGCGGATTCTATATGGTTAATAATAATATAAGAGACAAATCACCGATTTTATATTTGACTAAGACACTAAGTACAGCTGATTGCGGAAATCTAATTGAAAGATAATAGCTTTTTTGGTGGTGGTGAGCATGGGACCATGGGTGGTCAATCAGGTTGTCTCTCTGAGACAGCTCAAGCTCATTGAGTTCTCTAAATAATTGATGAAACATGAATTGTTGGACTTTTATCCATTCAAATTTTGACTGAAACTCATATCAGCATCACTATTCAACAAGAAAACACAAGTTGATGGTAGTTTCATTTCATAATTTTTGCTGTTTATACAGTCTTAATAAATGAATACAACAGTTCATCTGTGAGTATACAATTTTATTCCCATTCGGTCACAATCTTTCTTGTATAAATCAAACACCCAAACGGTGAAAAGAAGCTGCCACTAACCGCGGAAAAAGGGGTAGAAATAATGTTTTATGTATAGCCATAAAAGTTGAATGATTGAATTGCTGAGGTCTCGCGTGAAGACTGCGACAAAGAACCACTTCTATGTTATCTGAGTAGGAGAGTATCACTGCCTTGACCTACTACTTTCATCCAAAGTGCCCACGAGACACTTCTCCAGTAAGACCTCGGCGTTTACCCATGCATGGTATTTATCTAAAATAAAGCATTAAGGATTGCATTGGTGTGTAGCTAGTTCAAACAGGTGAAGCAAGAAAGTACATGAACCACAAGGTCGACATGCATGCACAAACACATCGAACTGACTCATTATTGTATTGTTTAATCATTCTTGTGTTTATCGCTAAACTGTAAGATTGTTGGTGTTACAAGGCCAAAATAACAATAATAACCTAAAACAATAGTGTCAAATTGGAGTGGCGTATCCACGAGTGATGTGATCTTTATGCAAAACCCGGATGTATTGAGCAATAAAAAATAATTAAAACCAACCGAGAGAGGCTAACGACTGGGTTCAAGAAAATTTTATATGTTACTATTATGACTTCTATAATCCCCTGAACATGAGTAAACTAGCAAAAAAGGATACTGAATAGAGCTGTACAGTCTTTACCCACTCCCTTCATCAGCATATCAACACCTGAAAAGTATTTGGTAAAAAAAAATTAAAAAAAGCCAACAGTCTTTATCATTGAATCAATATAACATCCAGTGACCATTATAGCAAAAACTATGAATATGTGGTTTTCCCATTATGGCATAACATACAGCATTATATACAAGTGGAGGAGCTGCATTCAATATACAATTTGGTCAATCAAAAACATGGAATTCTATCAGCATAAAGTTATGTACATACCTCCTGGGTGAAACTTCATGTATGGAGATATATTGTACACACGGCCTTTAAAGACGGTCCACATGGCACCTTCTGTTTGATTTTGTTTAACTTCGCTCATGGTAATAAGCCTCCTATTTGACTGTCCCTTCAAACCTGGAACAAGATATAGATATATATACAGTTACTGCTGAGATCACAAAATAACAAATAAAATGTTCCTTTATCACCTGACTAAACAGGTTGCAGGCACCAAGTTGTTTACTTAAATTTTGATTCTCTGCTCCTTAGATTATTCTACTAGGGTATTTAAGTTCTAGAAACGTAAATTATTACAAAAAAGTGGTTGAAGAGTTTAAATGGAAGTTATTTAGTATAGAAGTACTTAGTTATGCTTGATTTTATAGAGGTTCCATTGATAACTGATAATTACTTGTGTCCAACCATAAGCAGAGTTTGCACTAATGTAGTATATAGGATATCATACAATGATATTACTGAAAGTAAGTAGCAAACACAAATAAGAGTGAAGCAGAGAACCGTATAAGAAAACTAGGTCCATTGGCAACAACAATCAAGAACCATCTAAATGAATTTTTATTTTTATTTTTCAAAATGAACAAGACCCTGATTTTTCAAGACCGAAAAGCAGTAAAGTGGAGAAGTAAGCCTCTCCATGATTTAGGACTAGTATGCACCAAGACGTGGAAACAAACTAAAAAACTAAAACTTTGAACAAGAACATTATTCGCGTGCACAAGTCTAAGAGAAATGAAGTGATCATGCAGACCAGCCAGCAAAACCTCAACACACAATACACTAGTACCGAACCACCCCAACGTCAAATTGATAACAAAACTCTTTACTTTTCGAAAATGTGTATATATTGCAGACTAAACCAAATCAGACACAATGCAACATATACACAAAAACAGTATCGAAAACTAACAGAAATATCGAAACCTTTATAGCCGAAAACACAAACAATAAAATGATTCTACTTGGACATCATTTTGCTGAGTACCTGCAAGATCGGGATGGGTTCGAGTAAGCTTGAGCCAGTCCACTTGACTATAACCCTTCTCAAAAGGAACCTTGGCCCGGACCCGGGCTGACTTCTTGACCGGAGAAGCTTCAGCATCAGCAAATTTCACTGCTTGTTTTGACAACAATTCACCACCAGAACCAGCTGATGATGGTGATGATGATACATCGATAACATTAAACATCAAAGACCCGATTTTTTCTTGCTTCTTCGATGCCGAATTGTTGTTCCACAAAATCCCACTATCTGGATTTTTATTACTACCATCAATATCAATATCTGGATTCTTCTCGACCTAAAAAATATAAAATTTCATGATCGATCGAGTAAACATGAAATTTGATCAAACAGTTCACATTTAATTCAAAAGACAAAATATAAAATGATATTTTGATAACTTGCCTGACAAAATGTGAAATCGTTATCGTTATCCATCTTGTTTCACGGCTTTCGGTGCAGGGGATTCCGGAGAGGAAGAATCGATCAAATGTAGAAAAATTAGGGTTTTAACGATTGGGGATTTTGAAATTGAATTACAAAGTCTCTATTTTTTGGACAATTTCACTGAAATCCCTCTATTTTGATAAAATAACATCGTTTCAGACATCTTTGACATATTAACAACTTTAGTCCGTATTTGTTTTTTTTTTTTTTTTTTTTTTTCAAAATATATTTCTTTAGTCTTTGAAAATGCTAAATTTTGATTTATTGATCAATACATTGTTTGTGATATTTTGATTTGATTTTTTTCGTTGGCAAAAATAACAATGCATGTGTAGTATTGGATCCACACATATGGTGACTGATGTTAGTATTGTAATATATCCGAATAAACTCCTAACTGATTAAATATCAATGGCACATTTGTTTGATTTTATTATTATCTATTTGTGTAAAAGTTAGCAATTGGATTTATTGGACGGCATTTTCAAAATCGAGATTCAACATTAGGGATGGCAATTTGACCCACACCTGCGGGCATCCGCCCGAACCCGACCATGTAGGGTCGAGTTTGGGTGGTGAATTTACGACCCGCGAACCCGTATAAAGAAAAACCCAACGGGTTCGGGTGTGGGTGTGGGTTTGGAAAATGAACCCGCAGGTGAACCCACGAACCCGCATAAATAAAAATTATATAATATTTAGTATTTAAAATATTATAAATTTAAACTCCAATGGAAACTTTTTAACCATATAAAGAATAAAATATAAAAACTCCACTCATTCTAAGTTTGAGAATTACAATTCTTAACTCTCATTTATATATAGCTAATGGTAGAACCTTGCACTCTTGTTTTTTCAATGTGGGACTTTCAAAAGTCCCACATTGAAAAAACAAAAGTGCAAAGTTCTACCATTAGCTATATATATAATGTGTTTTGCCTCTTATCTCAACTAAGAAACACACTTGTATTTGTAATTCTCCATGATATATTATAAATAAAGAGGAGTTTTGTACTATATAAATAAATAAAATTAAATATTAAATATTTATAAATTAATATATTTTTGCGGGTTGGTGGGTGTGACCCACGAACCCGCGAACCTGTATAAAACCCACGGGTGAAACCCGAATCCAAACCCGTTTATTTTCACGGGTGGGCGTGGGTGATGAAAAATTTCACGGGTGCGGGTTTGGATTTTGCAAAACCCGCCCGAACCCGACTCATTGCCATCCCTATTCAACATCATTCACTAAACTAATCAATTCAAAACAAACTTGGATTGTTTGAAGTTTGAACAGAATTGATCCATCTAAATAAGTTAATTTAGATTTTAAATGATTGTTACTTTTATAACATTGGACCTTGCTTTCAAGTTTTATAAAAGATAATTTAATTTGACAAATTGATTATATCAATATAGACTATATAGTCTTCACTTGATTAGTTGCTCTTGACTATTGAAACACACTTGAAAGATCTACGATTTTCCATAAATAATATAAAAAAAAAGATCTACGATTTGAATAAAAATATTTAAATTTGTTCTTTCAAGACTTCAATCATATATTTAATTATTAAATTTACATGTTATTGTTAACAATATTTTAATATACTATTTCACAACACAATTATTGATCTAAAAGGAAAAATATATGTATATATGTATAGTTTAGGGGTGTACACATTCCCCCAGTGATAAGGGTTGAGTCCACCATTCTCTTTATATATATATATATATATATATAAATTCTATTATCAGTTTGAATTGACAAAAGTTATATCAGTTTTTTGCATGTGGGCCATTGGATTTAAATACTTTGACTTGGCTGTATGCACTTGTCAGTCAAAGTATTTAAATCCAGTGGCCCACATACAAGAAACTGATATAACTTTTGTCAGTTCAAACTGATAATAAAAAGACTGTATATATATATATTCAAAGAGTTGTCTCCATATGTGTTGCATGAATAATTAATAAACATCTCTCGATTGTATGAGTATATATTCAGACTGTACTCAGATGTACATAAATTTTATTATCAGTTCGAACTGACAAAAGTTATTTCAGTTCCTTGCATGTGAGCCACTGGATTTAAATACTTTGACTTGGCTGTATGCATTTGTCAGTTAAAGTATTTAAATCCAGTGACCCACATATAAGGAACTAATATAACTATTGTTTCGAACTGATAATAGAAAGACTGCCCAGATGTATCTTTATAAAAATATATTCGGACCCCATATATATATATATATATATATATATTAATCTGGTGAATTATCAATTGTTTTTCCCGGCAGAAGATATCAATTGTTTTTTTATAAAAATAAAATAAAATAAAGAATCTTATTACTTATTAGACGCACATCCGATTAAACAATTTCACGTGTGCACGTGAGTCACGTGACACCTGACATCCATAAATCTCGAAGACAAAATTCAAAACAAAAAGTAGGCAGATTTGAGATGAGATCATGTTTTTTTAATTTTATGTTTAGGATTTTTAGTTTAAATAATTTAGTGATAATCGGGGAATCAAACAAGAAGAAAGAGTCCACTGATGATGTTTTGAAAAATTATTTTTTAAAAATTTCAAATATTTGAATTTCATAAGTTATCAACTCTTTTCTAAAAATAGAAATAATAAATGCCGGAGAATATTATTAGAAAAATAAAAGAGGAGTACAAAGAGGAAAAAAAAAAATACTACCCAAATCGGCAAATCAACATCAAACTCTTAAGAATGAACGAAATTAAACCGCCAACTACGTAGTTTAGTTGTAAATGTAATATATATATATAGGCTGCCCTTGGGTGTAACGTTACATGATGCAACACAATTTTTTTTTATTATGATCATGTCTTCCTTGGTACAACCACATCAACTAATATGTGATTGTATGTTCTAACATGCGATCACAATAATTTAATTGTGTGATCACGTGCAATTTATATGCGATAACATTATATATATTTATGATCACATGTAATCATATGTGATCATATACTATTTTTCAAAATTGTATGATGTCATGTTGCACTCAAGAATGAGCCTATATATATATATATATATATATATATATTAACTCTAGGACATTTTATCGAAAAAAATAATTACAGATAGAGTCTACGGATATCTTGCAAAGCAATTTTCCTAATAATTTGAATACTTGATTTCAAATCATTTTTAGAAACTAAGAGTATCTCCAATGTAAATATGCATTTTTGAGTTTCTAAATAGTGCCACATCAACATTTTTATTTATTATGGGCCTACTTTTGAAATTTTTTTAGATAAATGCATATTCACATCTCCAATACAATTATCTAAAGTCAAATATGCATCCATTTTATGTCCAATCATAATAAAACAATTATTACACACTCTCTCCTCTTTTATTTTACAATTAAATGAGGTTTAATCTTATTGGTGGAAAGAGTTGAAAGCTTTAATTTTATTGGTGGAAAAAGTTAGCAATCCTAATCAGCATTTCTAGGAGAGTTTCTAGAATTAGAAACCCAACTCCATATTCTCTAATTTTTTTTTTGCCACATCATCTCCATATTCAACTTAGATAATAGCACTGAAAAGAGTTTTTCTAACTTTTTTAATATTCATCATATGTGGCACTTCATTTTCTCCAAATGCATAATAGCATTGGAGATGCTCTAATGTAATCACAAAGAAGAAATTGAGTTATCTAGCATTTATGATTAATAAATGCGTCTTTGGATAATAAATCCACAACAAGAGCCGAAAACAACGTTTGGATTTAATGAACATAACCATTTTATACGAATTGTGATAGATTTATAATTTACATAGTTAAAATTTTAAAAAAAATTCTTACACTTATTTGATAAGATGAAGTTTGTCAGGTGGTAAAGCACCCTAATACCTATATCAATTTAGGGATGACAATTTAACCCGTACCCACGAGCACCTGCTCGAACCCAACCTTGTAGGATCGGATTTGGGTGGTAAATTTACGGCTATGAACTTACGAACATACATTAATAAAAACCTAACGGGTTCAGGTGCAGGTGCGGGTGCGGGTTGGGAAAATGAACCCACGGGTGAGCCCGCGAACCCGCATGTACTTGTCTTTTTATTTATTTGTCTTCAATGTATTTTTAAGGAAAACGACACTTTGTCATGTGCTGTCTGGTCCCGCCAACTTTACTCAAACTCAAAAGGATTTCTTATTCTATTTAAAGCTACCTCCCATTTTTCTTCACTTATAATCATAATACACGTAATTTGAATAATAATAATAATAAACAACATTATTAATATGAGTAATACTACATTGCCTATATTTGGTGTATAAATCTGGTGTCCAAATAACGTGGCAACACTCTAATTTATTCATTTAAATCATACAAATCTAATACAATTTAATACAATTTAAATGAATGGATTGTAGTATTGCCACTCACCTGAACACTAATTTTGGTACTAAATTTGGATAATGTAGCATTACTTTATTAATATTTACTATATTAATTTTATCTATTAACACTTTTTTTCTTTCTAAATTTGAAATAGTTGAAAAACAATTCTTTGAATATCTCAATTAACTTAATCCATCAATCTCTTATAA